>QJPP01007084.1:0-48970 GCA_003996215.1 Jaltomata sinuosa | reverse complement strand
CACATTGCCTTCCTCGTCTCATTCGGAGAGACATCAAATCGAAAGGGTTATCCAATTTCCTGATGGATCGATCGACCTCAAATTCCTTGAAAATTCGAGACCCTCGTCTTATAGGCGATCGACTTCTTCCCGTCCTTCGACATCAGGTCATACAAGATCCATCCCAAGGCCGGAATCTTCTTCAAAAACCCCGGAGGAAGAGGATAGTCAAAGTCATCTTAATGACAATGACAAAGGGAAAGCCACTAGAGTAGACTTCTCGGGAAAAGTCCCCAAAGTCTACTATGAAAATCTCCCAGGTAGCCCTTCGGCTAGCGAAATAGAACCTCCTGCAGAAAAACCTGCTTGGCTTGGCATGCTAAAGACTAATGAGGTCTTCGAACCCAACCCTAGCATTCTGCAAAATCAGTGGAATCATCCGCAAAACCAAATAAAGAGAAAGTGGTATGCTACCACATACACTCTTAGACAAAGAGAATCCTTTAGAGATTTGTGGATAAAAGACATGAGAAGAATCGGTTGTGAAATCGAATTCTTCAAATGGTTCAAAATGACAGGCAAAATCGAAAATTGCGCTGAGTCATTACAAGTTATCATTAACAAATGGTACACTTCATCCAACAAGGTTGTTGAGTCTATTACTCCTCCCTTAGAAGGGATTAGCATCCCTATTGCAGGGACTGTTATTAAAGCTTCTCCTTTTAAAGAAAAAAGTGATAAACCCGAAGCTTCATTAACAGCAGCTGACATAGACAGAATAGTAGAACAAAACAACTACTCTAACCAAATTCTTCATGTCATTTCTAGACAGATAGAAGATACCAAACCCACCTTGAGTGGTAGACCATCCCCGGCTTCTACTTCAGATAGCCCCCAGGGAAAAATCTACCCAGGATTTAGAATCCCGGAATTTTCCAAAAAGAATTTCCCAAAACTTACGGATACTTTCGAAGTTACGGGAGATATTGTTGATAAAATCAATGCCCAGCTTAACAACTTCCATATCTCAAAAAAAGAAGGTAAGAAGGTTGCCACCATACAAGAAAACCCTGAACAGGAGAAATCCACTCTCCTTCAGAGGCTCTCCAATGATCGTTTTCATAACCTGAAAAACTATCATAACAAACCTTCTTTCCCGGACCTTCAGTATGAAGAAAATGCTTTTCTGAGCAACTCTTCACATGAAGGAAGGAGTATCACTGAATGGAACATTGATGGCCTAGCTGAGCATCAGGTTTACAACAAGCTCCACGAAATGGGAGTTGCCATAACTGCCTTTAAGTTAAGAGGTTCTACTGACAAAGATGCTGCATCTATGATAGCTGCAGGTTTCACTGGAATGCTAAAGCACTGGTGGGACAACTATTGTACAGATGAAATTAAGCATCTTATCTTTAATGCAACTGCAACTGAAACAGTTGCAAAAGTAGAAGGCACTAGCCAGACTACTTCTCAGGAAACCAGAGAAGATGTTTGTGCCACCCTCTTATACCATATCGCTAAGCATTTCATTGGCGAACCAAAACTTTTTCAAGATAGGAGTCTTCAAATCCTTAATAACCTTAGTTGTCCCACTCTGAACGACTTCATTCATTATAAGCATGCTTTTCTTAGCAAAGTTATGATCCGTCCCGATTGCAATCTAGATTTTTGGAAGGAACGCTTTATCAGCGGTTTACCTCCCCTTTTTGCTGACAAAATCAGGACAAAAATCCAAGACCGCAATAACGGTCAAATCCCCTATGGTAATCTCACCTATGGAGATCTTATAAGCACCATCAACATGGTAGGGTTAGAACTCTGCACTGACATCAAGCTTAAACACCAACTCAAGAAAGAGCAATCTTCTTCCAAAAGGGAACTTGGAAGCTTCTGTAGAGATTTTGGCTTTATCACCCCTTCTGATAAAACTGCCAAACACAAAAGTGAAAAGAGATTTCACAGGAAGAAATCCCGACGAAAGGATGAATCTTCCAGACCTAGAAAAGGAAAGTCTAAGTCTAAAAAACCCAAAGGTTCCAGAATTGATGTTTGCTGGACATGTGGCAAGGCAGGCCATAAATCTACCGAATGTCGATCAAATACCAAAAAGAAGAAGATCAATCTTCTCAACATCGATGAGGATACCAAAGAAAAACTCTTTTCCATTCTCAATGAAAAATATCCTGACTCTTCAGACATGTCTGATGAATACAGTGACAATGAAGATATCAACCTTCTCTATGATTCTGACGAAAGTCAATCCGGGAAAGATTGTACTTGTACCGAAACTTTCTGTACTTGCAGTAATACTCCCCAAGCCATTCGAGTCCTTTCAGATCATTCTAAAGAAGCTCTTTTTGATGTCATTCAACACATAGCTGATGATGAGGCTAGGAATCGCTTTCTCCTAGAACTCAAAGCTATCATCCTCAACACGGACAAACCAAAGGGCCGTCCAGTTGTTAAACCTTTCAGCATGAGGCAGATCATGAATCGATCTGATAACCCTACAGAACCATCCATTTCTGACCTTCGTCAAGAAGTTTCTAGTCTTAAGCAAGAGATTAAAGAAATAAAAGGTCGATTAGGGAAAATCAAAATGGATGCCCTCACTGATCAAGTTCTTAAAAGGGATCCCTTGCAAGAGCTAAATTCTGACCATGAGTCTTCACAAAATAATGATGATAATAATAACATCAACAATGACCATCTTGTTGAGCCCTTTGACACTGGTAATAACCCGTCGTCTTCGGGAACTCCTGGAATCACTGTCATCACTTCTATTAGACCTCAGAGTCATCATATCCCTGTCAAAATTGTTATTGATAGAAATTTTGTTATCAACAAAGTTGCTTTACTTGACAGTGGTGCAGATCGTAACTGCATAGTAAAAGGCATTGTACCTACTAAGTATTTACAAAAAAGTACTTCCAAACTATACTCCGCTACAGGAGAACTTTTGAAAATTAATTATAAGCTTTCCAAAGCTCATATTTGCAACAATGGCATTTGTTTAACAAATGATTTCGTAGTTACAGAATATATTCATGAAGATGTCATTCTGGGAATACCTTTTATCACTCAGATAAAACCTTATTTTACTGATTTAAATGGTATTAATACTACTATTCTAGGAAAAGATTTACATTTTCCTTTCATTAAAACCCTTTCACCTGATGAAAGTAATTTTATAAGAGAAAACACTGTATTCCGTATTAATAACTTACAGCAGCATGTCACTTTTTTAAAAGATGAAATTCGCGCTAAAAAAATCGAACAAATTTTAAAAACCCCAGAGATGGTTAGTAAAATAGCTAATCTTCAGAAAACTTTCGAAAAAGAAATTTGTTATGATTTTCCAAATGCTTTTTGGGAAAGGAAAAGACATATTGTTAACCTTCCATACATTGAAGGATTCAATGAACAAGCCATCACCACTAAGGCAAGGCCCATTCAGATGAATCAAGAAATAATGGAATTTTGCAAGGAAGAGATAAAAACTCTTTTAAATAAAAATATCATCAGAGTTTCTAAATCACCTTGGAGTTGTTCTGCTTTCTACGTTAATAAAAATGCCGTAAACCTTTAAATTCTATTTTAAAATGGATAAGGTATCCCATACCGAATAAAAGAGACCTTTTGAAAAGGATTTATAAAGCTAATATCTTTAGCAAATTTGATATGAAGTCAGGATTTTGGCAAATCCAGATTTCTGAGAAAGATAAGTATAAGACTGCATTCAGTGTCCCTTTTGGGCAGTATGAATGGAATGTCATGCCGTTCGGGCTCAAAAATACCCCTTCTGTGTCATGCCTCAAATTACATTTAGACGGACAGGCACTCGATGCCCTAAAGTCCCGAGAGAACCAGCTTATAACCTGTGATTCATCATGCATATAACTATGACAATTAAGAAGTTTTGACTATAGATAAGTTGCCTGAATAACAAGACCAACATAGATAGGCCCAAAACTTATGTACACGATCTGGCCATCGAGGCCACAACTGTTAAGAGCAAAGACATACCTAAGTTTTACTTTAACATTGGTCTACAAAGCCTCTACAAGATAGACAAACTTAGTTTAGGTCGGGACAGGTGATACAATCATGGTTAGGTTGGAGCATATTAGGAGGGGCTTTTATATATGGATGATAGCTTGGAGCCCGGAGAAAGCCATGGAGCAACAAATGTACAAGGCCATGGGCGATCAAGATGTCATTTGGGCAATCAAGAAGGGCCCTTATGGGTTATTTCGAAAATAGTCACTTTTGGGCTATTTTTGTAATAGGCTATTTGTGTAAAGGCAATAACTATAAATAGTTGCCTTAGCCATTTTCATACTGAGATTATTGATGATTGAATTGTCTTGAATAGACTTGATATTTTAGGTTAGGATATTGATTGGGTTCAATTCCAATTATTAGTTTAGAATGAGTGATTAGAGTGGATTCCCGAATTGCTTGTGTTATCTTCTTTGCTTAATTGATCATCGAGTTATCATCTTGTGGATTCAATTTGGTTTCTCATGCATTTGATTGAGTTCTATTCTCCCTTGTTTGATTGTTGATTCAATTAGCCTTTCTTTCTTCTATTCTCATCTCAATTTCTTCTAATTCTCATCTTAATTTCTCCACTATCTTTATTTTGTGTTGTTGAATTCTGTGTTTTCGGTATCGATTTTAGTCACTCGATTGAGATCGTTATCATCTTGGTATCAGAGCTTAGGTTTTAAGAGTTGTTCCATCAATTCTTAGGTCTTAGGTTCACAAAAAAAAATAAAAAAAATAAAAATAAAAATCGTCCAAAAAAAAAAAGAAAGAAAATCCGAAAATTTTCTTGTTTGATTTCTTGTTTTTGACACTAGATTCTTGTTCCCTAGTGTTTTTTGAGTCTAGATTTCAAATTATATTCAATTTGGAGTTGTAGAAGTGAAGTTGCCATTGAAGGACTTTGAAGTTTTGAAAACTTGCAAACTTGAAAAGTGGGTCTGTTGATTGGGGAGAAATTGGAGCTTAAAAACTATTGGGGTTTGTTCCCTAAGTCGAGGGGAAGATAATCCTAAAGTTTGAGCCAATTCCGAGTTGATTTGAAGGTGTTGGTGTTTAGTGTGTGTTCTTGGTGTTCTAGGTGTTTTTGATATTCATCAAGAACATCTTGAAGAAGAAGAAGCCAAAAGGTACATTTAATCCAACTTTTTCAAGTCAAAGTGGTCAAAGATGTTTGTTGGATCCACAAGTGGAATTTAAAAAAAAAAAAAAAAAAATTCAAAGGACCAAATCTGCCCCTTAGAAAAAGTTTTGGGGGCTGAAATGCACACTTGCAAACTTGGACAGAATGCTTCAAATTTTGGGACCCCAAAATTTTTCTAAGTGTTGGAACTCTTAAGACCTCAAAAATTTTCTAAGTGTCCAAACTTCAAATTTCTTCTTCTACACTCATTTTTCTTCTATTTCTCTACTATTTAACAACTAATTAACATCTTTAATTACTTGTTAACTAGTTTTAAAACATCAAATCACTTCTTTGATCCTTCAAATTAAGCAACACAAGTAACTTTTCTACTTTTGTTACTTAGTTTTTTTGAGTTCGTTTTCTTTCGTGTTTTTTTTCTTCAACTTTTCTCATTTCATTTCGTAGATAATTTCTTGATTCAAGTCCTTTTTAGTTTTATTTGAGTCGTCCTTCTTTCAAGAGTCACAAAGATCTATTCCTCCACAAGGATAGATAACCTTGAATTTATTAAGCAAAACTAGTAACACTATCAATTTGCGAAAGAAGCCATAGAAGGTGAGTTGAGAGTTCACTTAAAGAGTGGCGTGAGGATTTTATTACTAACTGGTTTGCTAGTTTTGTAGGTACAAAACGAGCTATAAGGAAGTATGTCCTCTATAGCTTCGGATCCTTATGATGATGAAATGGGAGACTATGCTTGTAGCAATGGAGGCTATGAGTATGATGATGATGGGGATTGTGGAGGCTATGATAATAGCCATGATTTTGAGCCATATGGTGATGAGAACTACTACTTCGAAGATGGATGTGAAATGAATGGGGCTTATGGCTCTTATGATGAACATGAAGGAGTAGAAGTATCTTATGATGAAAATGGTGGGGTAGAAGAACCTTGTGATGATTCCTATGATGATGATGGAGAATATGAGGAATCTCCCCCTACCTACTATGAGGATGAAAATGACTTGAGGTATAGTTCTTCCTCCCACATACTTTATGAGTCTTGTGATGAGAACACCGATGGAGCTAGAGAATATTCGTATGCCTTTTCTTGTGGTACTTATCCTAGTCAAAGTGGTGTGAGTGGGTATGTTGGTACAAGTGAAAGTCATCTAATGAGCAAGAGAAAATGTGCATTCCCTACTTGTAGAACTACTATGTCTCGTGCTTCTTATCCTAATTTCAATGTGTCTTGTTCTCAATATGGAAATGGTGTTGGAGGTAGGATGGAAGGATCAAAGGGACATGAAAGTAGAGTGAAATCAAATGAGCCCCTTTCAGTGAGGGATCTTGAATCTTTAAAAATTAAAGAATTAGGGGATGCCATATAAAAAGGAGTTGACAAGATCATTCGATGGGTTGCCAATCTTAAGCCCGAGGAGTTACAAAAGATGATGAAGAAAATGATTCCTCATGAAGATGAACCAAAGGAGTTTCCATTAGAAGCAAAGCAAGCTACTCCTTGTGAGGATGGCATTAATGGGTTAATCATGAAAGTGAAGGCATCTACTCTTTGTGCACCAAAGTGGAAGCTTGAAGTGAAGGGGTCATCTAACCCTTCACAAGGGATACTTGGCACTTGTCCAAACTCTAATAAAATTGAGAGACAAAAGATTGAGAGGAGTAAGGGTGTGATAAGTGACAACTCTAGAGTGGAAAAAGGAGAGGTTGTGTGGAGTGATGTGAGAGGGTTGTCACAATCTTATCCTAATTCATGTAACTTTTCTTGTTTCTCTAGTTGTCTTGATACTTGTGCAGGTATTCTTGGAAGCAAGCCTAGCAAAGCACCTCAAAATGTGGAGAATCAAGAGGTGTTAAAAAGCTTTCCAAAGGAGCATTTGTGCTTCAATGTTGGAAACCAAGGTGAAGACAATCATTCATATGAGCTACGAGGTAACAAAGCTAAACCATACACTTTATTGAAAGTAAAAGATCATTGTGTGGCTAGTAGCCAATTGAGTGTAAGTGATAGCTTGTATATGTGTGAGCTTAAAGAGCCTTTACCTTGTGATGATCTTGATGACACCTTGTTGCATGATGATGATGCCATTGTTGTGAGTTCCCAAACACTAGTTGATCCTATAGATGACTTGATTGATTCTTCTAGTAAGATCGATTTGAGTCCATCTAGTGTTAGCACTTGTGACTTGAGTGAAAATGTATTGTCATGTAATGGGGGTAGTCAAATGCTAGTTGGCTATAATGATGGTAATCATGTGTGTGATTCTGTTGAGCTTGATATGCTACCAACTAGTCTTTATTGTGGTATTGACCAACTTTCTTGTAATGATGACCTACTAATTGAGGAGTTGTGTGATGTGATAAATGAACCTCAATTTAGTAATGGTAATGATATAGTTGGTCATGTAGTTAGTCATGTAGGATCTTTACTTAGAGGTGATGATTCCTTGGGTGTTGATTCCATTTCTAATTTTTGTCATAAGGATCTTGAGGTGGAGTATGAACTTAGGGATAATCCCTTATTCAATGATGACATGACTAATGTGAATGATGAAGATAGTAGTGTATCTTATAATGTTGGAAGTGTAGCCACCCTTGAAGGCTACCAATTGTTTGAAAATCCACTATGGGATGATGACACACTTTCCAAAGATGAAGCTCTCTTCTTGAAAGATGATAGTACGTCTATTGGAGGGGTTAGTGGTCAAAAGAAAAGGGGTGTATGTTCTCAAATGACCTCTTCATTCTTGTGTGACCCCATTCTTGAGCAAGGCCTTAATGCTTGTGGATCAAAAGGTGATTCTATATGTGGGAACACCTTGAATGAAGTTCATTTAAGTAACACCTTTCTCTACTACCTCTTTGCATATGATGATGTCCATGTACGTATGGAATTTATTTTATATAGAGGTAGGGGTTTCTTGGGTTGGTCCATTTGTTGTTGTGACCAAACTATGTGGGTCTTTCATATCTTTGACCCCGATAAGTCCTCATGGGTGTTTGAACCCTCTTTATTTCATGATATTTCTCACAGTCGAATCCTTTGTATGCTCTACAATACATTGATCTTATTTGATACAAAGGATAGTTGGTTGTATTTCAAGTATGTGCCTCCTTGGCAAGTTGGTATGGTTGGTAACCCATGTGCTAACCCTCATGCTATGAGGATATGTTTGTTGTTTGTCCTTCTCATATTTTTGCAAGGTTCGGATTCGAGGACGAATCCTTTTGAAGAAGGGGAGGATGATACAATCATGGTTAGCTTAGAGCATATTAAGAGGGGTTTTTTATATATGGATGATAGCTTGAAGCCCGGAGAAAGCCATGGAGCAACAAATGTACAAGGCCATGGGCGATCAAGATGTCATTTGGGCAATCAAGAAGGGCCCTTATGGGTTATTTCGAAAATAGTCACTTTTGGGCTATTTTTGTAATAGGCTATTTGTGTAAAGGCAATAACTATAAATAGTTGCCTTAGCCATTTTCATACTTAGATATTTGATGATTAAATTGTCTTGAATAGACTTGATATTTTAGGTTAGGATATTGATTGGGTTCAATTCCAATTATTAGTTTAGAATGAGTGATTAGGGTGGATTCCCGAATTGCTTGTGTTATCTTCTTTGCTTAATTGATCATCGAGTTATCATCTTGTGGATTAAATTTGGTTTCTCATGCATTTGATTGAGTTCTCTTCTCCCTTGGTTGATTGTTGATTCAATTAGCCTTTCTTTCTTCTATTCTCATCTCAATTTCTTCTAATTCTCATCTTAATTTCTCCACTATCTTTATTTTGTGTTGTTGAATTCCGTGTTTCCGGTATCGATTTTAGTCACTCGATTGATATCGTTATCAGTGTGAGACTCTGGTTCTATTCTTGTGGGAAGCTGGTGGTATCTCTCGATTATTGTGGCCTAGTTATTTCATCCTAGGGTTGTACTTGTGAGGTGATTCCCTGGTTATGCTATCATATGATTGGATTGGTGTTATGATTTACATATACTGGTTGATTCTATTTTGAGTATGTTAGACTTCTCTCCGTCTTTTCCTTCCACTTAAGGTTACTGGTATACCGCCATATTATCAACTCTCTCTACTTACTTATATTATTGTGCAAGGACTCCAGGTGTGTTCTCCTTTCCTTCACCTGTGATTCTGTGTAATTGTATCTCTGTGCTAGCATGTTTTACTTGAAGGTCTTGGTTATGGATGATCTGTGCTAACTCCTTGTGCCTTGCTTATTTCTTCAGTGACTGCTTTCTTGCTAACTGTTACTTACTGCTTTTATATCTTATATGCGCTCAGTCGGCCGATGATGCCTACTGAGTACCCGTGGTTTTGGTGCTCATACTACACTTCTGCACTTTTTTGTGCAGATATTAGATGAGCTTTCGCCGTTGATCACGTAGGAGACTCATGCAACTTTTGGATCTTTGAGACTAGGGTGAGCTCCTGACGGTCGGGGCTTGTCTACATCTCATCTGTTGTACTGTTGCTCCTTGTACTTTCGGAGGAAATTTATGTTGTATTTTGTTACTACTAGCACTTGTATCCTATTAGAAGCTTCTGTACTATTGATACCAAGTCTTGGGGTTGGTGTAGTTTCCTTTAGGTATTTATATTCGAGTTTTGCTTTCGCTTATTTCTGCTTGCTGGTGCGTTTTGATTAGGTAGTAGCCCATTACGAACCGTTCTGGGGTACGGGAATTTGTTCGCCTACTGGGGGATTGTAGGTGCCATCATGACTTGAGAAATCGGGTCGTGACAATTTATATGCCCATTTATCGTATTTTACCCATGTTTACCTTGTGTTTTAAGAACATTACTTACTATATATTTTGTGTTTTGAGTTGAATTGCTATATGTGTACTAAGACATATCATTAGATGCTTGCAGGGAAATAACACGGGAAAGTAACCATGGAAAGAGGAAAATGGAAGAATAAAGCATGGAAGTGATATAGAGAAATGATTGGGAGCAACTAAAAAAGAGAAAATAGGCACTGGAACACACTCTACGCAGCTCCCCAGACCCTAAACTTCAGAAGGGTCATATTGGCGCACTAGTGGCATGCCACGCCAGTAGCATAACCACTGGAGCCCAAGTCTAGCGCACCCTTGGCGCGTCGTACCAGGCACTGTCCCGACAAAATTTTCCAGCTTTCTCCTATTCCGACTCTAAGAAGGAAAAAGGGTTATTTTTCAAGCCCTATAAATAGAACCTTAGATGTCTTTTGTAGGGGTTCCGTCATATTTTGGGAGCACAAGGCAGAGATTAGAATTCATCATTAGGTTTGTTTTCTTCTTCCTTTTATTAGCCATAACTTTTGATGAAAACATTATTTTTTTGTGTTTTTGATTAGCATGAGTGGCTAAGAATCCTTATTCTGGGGTTACGACTACAAACACATGACTATTTAGTATGATATTAGATTGATTAGTTCGTTTGCCACTATTAGTTGTTCTTATATTCCTGTGTTTAGTATTTTGATGCTTGGACACCATTAAGATAAATATATAATTTTGTGTGAACTCGGGAGAAGAATCAACAAGATAGACCAAGGAATATAAGGGGAAAGGCCTCTCTTTTGTAATGTAAAGGGTAGGTTAGCTACTAGGATAGGAATATATCTAGAACGCCTTGCTTGGTTTATACGGGAAGATATATAAATGCTTTCGAAATAAGATGTCACATCCCTGCTCAACGATGTATTATAGGCTATAACTATACTATTTAGCATCATTGGGTTGGGATTATTTGTTTGGCACCCCAGACCTTATCCGTTTCTTTCTGCCCATATGATTTTACACGTTCATTGTAGTGTACATATTGGTTTTGTAGTACCACTCTTTGTGGCCTATCTGTCTTTGTATTTACTTTTGGACCATAGATGGTGGGTTAATTGGGAATTTCCGCGAGTCCCAGACATCAAATTGTGATTTTAGGCAAGTTATCTATGTTGTAGAGCTGATTGAGCCTATACAGGGAGGAAAGGTTAATTGTGAGCTGTTGGGCTACTGATTGTGTTTGAGCATACCATTATCATTCATGCAAAGAGTTATTCTGCATTAATTACTACTACTTTGGTTGTTGGCCTATTATTACCATTTTCTAAACCTTGCATGGCCCCGAGGGCCCATTTTTGGTATAAATAATTATAAAAGGGATTTCAAACTTATTTTTATGCATTTTCTTGGACTAAAAACGATACTATGATGGTCATATCACCATTTTTTTCACTTATATTAGACTCGGCTGAGCCATAATGCTAGACATATTTACTACTAATTTGAGATGATACTAGACTCGGTCGAGCCGAGTGCTAGACTTGTTTTACTACTGATTTAGAACCAGTTATGCTCTGGGCACCTTTTATTAGGGTTTGGAGACTTAACTTACTTATTTAAACTCGGATAGACACTGGGCAGTCATTTCAAGATTTCGATTACTGGTTCAAACCCGGATACACTCCGAGTGGTTATATTTCAGTCTATGCATAGTTATTATTTATGTTTGGATTGTGTCAGTTCTATATAGGAAGAAAGCACCACAAAGGGTTGATAGGGCAGCTCGGCTGGTAAAAAAAGAGATGGTAGAAAAGTGGGAGGCTCGTAGATGCTACTAATGCAATGACTAGTCTAATATCTTTTCTCTACATGAATTTTTTCTTGGTTAGAGGTTTGTAAGTATTCAAATATATAGTGTATAGAACAAAGTACATTGATCGAACTCTCCGGATTTAGTCTTGCTTCACTGGAGTGGAGCTCCACTATTCAACAAATAGAAAGAAAGATGCACTAGTTCAGTTAGAGGACACACATATTTGATTCACACCTATACCACTTTTGACAAAAATAGAGATTATATTGACTTCCTAGATCATGGAACTAACTAGGACCGGAATAACTATCGACCAAGCTTTGACGATATGGACCAGGAGGTACATGCTGCGAGTGCTAGAGGAGGGGTATACAATGTAGTTTAGATATACAGGTGCTTCCTTTCATATATCCTACCTACTGGGCCTATTAGAACTGGAGAAGGTGCATACGTTACTACTATCACACCTAGTTTTGCCATATCACATCATATCATTTATTTGTGTTTTATTCTACCCTTGTTTGCTATTTATTGAGTGTATGCTCTGGTAGTATGGGATGTCAGAGGATTTTTTTTCACTTGTATGTATTCCTCGGGTGTATGGGCGCCCATTGGGACTCTAGGTAGATTTTTTATGCGATTCTATTATAATATTCATTCATATAGAGATTACATTTGGGTTATTGTTTGATTATTCGTATTTGAGAGTTGTGTTATTAGTATTATTTAGTTAGTAGTATTTTTTCAAACATGAGTATATCTTACCTACTTTTCCTTCCTTCCCTATTTACTTGAGGTTACTGGTATACCGCTATTCCTCTTAAATTCTCTCTTTATATATTGTTGTTGCAAGGATCCCAGGTGCATTTTCATTTCCATCACCTATGTTCTGCAATACATATATCTCTTGTGGCTAGCCTAATATAGTTGTTTTCTCCTTATATTCTATCTGTGCTAGTTTTCGGGTACTTCTCTGTTTGCTTTCTGTGATTACTTTCCTTCATATCTGCTATTTATTGATTTTACGTCTTATATGTGCTCAGTCAGCCTATGATGCCTACTAGGTACACGTTGGTTTGCAATTGGTTCTCATACTACACTTTTTCATCTTCTGGTGCAGATCCTAGTGTGAGCCTTTACCGTTGATAAAGCACAAACTCATGCAACTTTCCAGACATCCGAAATTGAGGGTGAGCTTCTAGCGACCGGGGCTTAGTTTTTATTTCTTCTTTTGTACCATGCACTGTTTTCTTATTCGGAAACGGAGGTATATTCTATTTTGTACCCTATATTACTCTATATATTTTGTAGTGTCTCATATACTATGATACCAGGTCGTGGAATTGTTTGTCTTCCTTTGAATATATTCCAATTGTTATATTTCTTTACTTTCTCTCTTGCTTCCGCTTATAAATTGCTTCTTCCATGTACTTAGTTGCTAGTAGACCATTACTAACTATTCTGCTATACGAGGATTGGTTCGTCTACAAGGGATTATAGGTGTTATCATGACCTGAGAAATTGGGTCGTGACAGTTTAATATTTCACAAGAAGATTTTGGGGAGGGCTATGGTGATTGTGGGCAAACTCCATAAATTTTTCACCAAAATTCCTTGTTAAGGTAAGTATTTTATCTGTGTAAACTAGTACTTTGATTCTTATGACTTATAATCATTAGTTATAGGCCACAAGGAGGGTTTAACTTAACTTAGGTTGAATTTTATGGTGTAAAAAGGGAATGTTAGGATATAAAACCTTGTGTTCTTGGTTTAAGTTGTTTAATTAGGATTCCTTTACCGTAATTCACTAGCATAACCATGGAATCGGTAGTAATTAGGTGAAATTATTGTGAGAAGGCCCCAGAACGAGGGGAATGATAATGAAATTAGCCTTGGGGTTGGGGATTAAGTTCTAATCTGCGATATCATAGGCCATTTTAGTTGATCATGTATTACATTCTTTTTCTTAGACCACAATCAAGCTAAAGTTTTAAGAAACATGAAAGCTCAGGTCCAGTAGAGAATTCAGGCTTCAATTAAGGTAGGTGATGGTTAATTTGTTACCTAATTTTGTTATGTGCGCGTATTAACTATTTCTGTAGTATTGATTGTACAATACATGTTCAGGGAAGAAGGGAATGAATGCTAAGTGATAGCTTAATGTCGATCTCATGCAATAAAACCGTTTTAAATACTTGTTGGTTGTACAACTGTGGTATGTATTCATTATAGTTATGATTGTTGTGATATCTATGATTCTTTGGTTGACTCGGGTACCACTCCTAGTATAATTTATTGGTTGGCTCGGATACCATACCTAGTATAGATTCTATTATGGTTGGCTTAGGTATCACGTCTTGAATAGTTTTTTTTGGTATTATGTGTGTTGGTTTAATGAGTGAACTTGGTTTATCTGTTGTGATGTTATTATTACATATAGGTCCATGAGTAGTCAGGTTGGTGTGTTTAAGTGCTAAGGTGGTTTATTGTGTAAACCGAGATTGCATGTTGAACACTATAGATGATGTCCTAGAGATCCTTGGGTGGTCCAGGTTACTTGAAGGATGTCGTATATGGTTTTGGACATGTCTTATGTGGTTGTTATGTAAGGCTGATGATTGAGAGTCTTTCTTATATTCACTTGACTTAATTTATACATCTTTTCCCTATTTTACTAAGTTATGGTTGTATGTTCATATTTCGTATTTTGGAGCTGGCAGATGATCCTACTAGTACATTGTTGTTCTTGTGTACTGATATTGCACTTTCTCTTCTTTTGTTAAGTATAGGGAATATTTTAGCGGCTGCTGAGAGACCTCAGTTGTAGTTCAGATGACTTTCGATTCAAAGGGTGAGCTACATCTTTCGGGCTACCATGATTTTTTTATCTAGTTCTAGTCCTTGGTTCAGACTTAGTCCTTTGTTCATACTTAGTACTTTGTTTGGACTTAGACTTTTTATGTTTTGGGGTTGCATCCCCGTATTTTAGACTTGATTAGTAGTTTTGGTACACGACTTTCAGATTCTAGGGAATTATTTTTGCAAGTTTTCTATTCTTTAATTTTTAGATGTGAATCTTAGTTTTATCTATTTAATTGGTTTTTGCTGCTTCATTTGGGTTAAGTATTTGTTAGTTAATTGGTTCTCCCACCATGGGTTGAGTGTGGGTGCTATTCGTGGTGGTTTAGGCTGTTACATATTCACATATATCAAGTAGACTAAGTTGACATAATTTAGGAGAAACAAGTCATTGTAAGTCGTGCCTTAATGATGAAGGAAATTGTAGCTCTACATACCTTGAGTCCTGCTCGAATATCATGGCGTGCTGAATTTTCGTTTTATTCTACAATCAAGATCTATAATGAATAAGAATATGGAAGATAAATAATAACCTAACTAAGAAGCACGACTATGCGAACAACACAATAATATCACACGAGCGACAAGCTCAGAAAACATGACAAATAGGCAATGTATCACCATACCTTGCCTCTGGAATGAACACATGGCCCCCACTTGAGGTCAAGGTTATTTCCCCTTACTCAACTTTACCACCAACAACCCCAAAAGGCTCAACCAAATATATATAACTTGAACTATAGGATTTCAATCTCTATCATGTGAGTTCTTTGCCAAAACACGTAAAATTGCTATCATTAATTCATAGAAGAAGAGGAAGTTTAAGGCTAACATACCTCGTGTTCTCCGTAGCTTGAGATAGTCTTGCAGGTTCCTAAAAAAACCTCAACAATGTTAATGTTGACTCCATGTTAAATAATCCACCCCCAATGCACAATTTTGTAAATTCAAGAATTCTAATTTCGGGGTTATCATGAGTTAAATCACATTATAAATTCTAAAATTTATCAATTATAACACCCCAAGACATACGTTATTAAGAAATTTTTGAATTAGTTTTTGAAGATAAATTTAAAAAATCTCCATACTACAGATCCTTAAGCTTTTTGAAACAACGTTATGGATGATTTCATTACTCCTGTTGACTTGCTACTACAAGTACTGGATCCAAAAGCCTTGTGAAGAATTGATCTTATTCTCTTCTTAAAGGATCCATCGATTAGCAAATATAAAAAGGGCAAAAGGCAAAAGACTAAATGTTGTTATCCAGCAAATGGAGAATCTTAGGTTCCTTTGAAAATTTCCATTAAAAATTCTTTACGCATCTCTTTGATATTATCCTAAGACTACTATGAACAAATATTAAAACAATTGGGTCATCCACCCTTTATGGAAGTGGAATACAATTCAGGTAAATATTCATATATACTTGTAATGACCCTCTTTGTCATTTTCATATTTGTAAATATTCAAATAATCATGAATTATTGCAATGTTTTGATAAGATTTAGAGGTTCTTATGGAATTTATTGACATGAATGCAGGTACTTTTGTCCTAATATGGAAAACAAGGAATTGGACCAAAAAGAGCTGAAAAGGAGTTAAAGTGTGAAGGATTGAACAAGATAACAATTCTTCCGAGAGGTGAGGACCTCGTGTGACATGCAAAACATGAGGTGCGGTCCGCACCTTTCATTGCATAAGACTCAAAAATTGTCTGAAGAATCTGTTAAGGGGTGCAGTCTTTGTGCGATGCGCACACTGCCTTGTGCGAACCGCACCCCACTTCGCATGAAAGCCCCAAGTTGGCTTTAGTGACTGGACCATTGAAGAGTTCTGTGCGACGTGTGAACCATACGTCGCATGGCAAAGCCCCTGAAAGGCATTTTTGTCCAATATTGTAAGACATTTTGGGAATGTGCTAAAACCCATATCAGGCTTATTTTGAGATAGTTTTGTCATGACCCAATTTCTCAAGTCATGATGGCACCTACAACCCCCAAGTAGGCGAACCAATCCCGGTAGCCTGGAATGGTTAGTAATGGGCTACTACCTAACCAATATGCATTATGAACCAAAATAAGCGGAAGTCGAATATACATATAAGACAACGCAGAAGCAACAACCCAAAATATATGTACGAATGATACTACACCAACCCCAAGACTTGGTATCGATAGTATAAAAGCTTCTAGTAGAATACAAGTTCTAGAAGTAACAAAATACAACATAAATCTGTCTCCGAAAGTACAAGGAGCCACAATGCCAAAAGATGTGCGGTGGTCAAACCCCAGCCGTCATGAGCTTACCCTAGTCTTGAATATATCAAAAGTTGCACGAGTCTCCAACACAATCAATGGAAAAAGCTCACACTAATGTCTGCACCAAAAAGATGCAGAAGTGTAGTAATAGCACCAAGATAACGGGTACTTAGTAGGCATTATTGGCTGACTGAGCGCATATAAGATATAAAAATAGTAATAAGCAGAACACAAGACAGCAGTCACGGAAGCAAGGAATAGGCACAAGGAACTAGCACATGGAGCAATCAACCACGAGATTTAAGTATACATGCTAGCACAAACATATACATAACATAAAAAAAAAGGTGTAAGGAAGAAGAACGCACCTGGAATCCTTACATCAATAGTATATAAAAGGAGAGACAGTCAGGAACATGGCAGTATACCGGTAACCTCAAGTATAAGGAAAAGAAGGAAGGTTGTCTAACATACTCAAGATGGAATCAACAAGCATAAGGAAGTCATAACACCAATCAAACTTAAAGATAGCTGATAAGTCAGTAATCTACCAACTTAGTGAGCCTATATCTATGAATTATTGCTATTTTTTGAATCTATTTAGAGGTTCTTATGGCCTTTATTGATGTCTATGCAGGTACTTTTGACATAAGACAAAAAATAAGGATATGGACCCAAAAAGAGCTAAAAAGGAGCTAAGTGTGAAGAGTTGAGAAAATCTAAGGAATATGAACCAAGATACGGTGGTTGTGTAACACGCACAAGCCGAGGTGCAGTTCGCGCCTCCTCTGCATGAAGCAGCTAAAGTTGCTGAAGATTCTGCTAAGGAGTGCGGTCGCTGTGCGATGCACACATCCCGTGGTGCAAAATGCACCACCTTGGCATGAATCTCACTATTGTTGCTGAAGTAACTGGTCAAATTGAAGCAGGTGTGCGACGTGCACATTGCGATGTGTGAACCACACATCGCACTGCACACCTCCCAAAGGGGAAAACTTGTCCTAATTTTATGTGATGACTTGCGAACATATAAAAGGCTATTTTAGGCTCAAATTGTATATACAACACTTCAGACCTGATTCTTGGAGAATAGTTTTTGCTTTGTAAACAATTTTCCACCTCCATTGAGTGAGGGTTTTGAATCCAAACTCTTGGTTAACAATTTGTGTGCCTAATTTGATCCTTGAACTTGAAGATTTAGCTATAATAAAGGGGATGTTGACTTACCCAGATGGTATATCTTCTTCTCTCACCATGAGTGGCTAAATTATATTGTCTAACAGTGTATTGATGATGGATGCTTAGATAAAGGGTATGGGTGTTGTTAATTCATCTTTATAATTGCTTATTTGACATGGGTCTAGTAATTTCACAATGTTTTAATAATAAAATTGATGGTTGCAAACATTAGTTTACTTTACTTGACTGTGATTGCTTGAAAGAGGATTACATGGTTGTGGATGTGAAATTGCTAGTGGGTACTTGGGAATCCATCTAGATTTGAGGCTAGAAATAGCTCTTATCGTAAGAATCTCCCATTTAAAGGTAAAAGCTATAGATAGTGTGACCTCCCAAGCATATGATTGTTGAGTGTTGATCAAACCAATGGTGTTCTACCCGAAATCATTGGAAATGTGGATGTTGATCGAGAGATAAACATTCCACACCTATAACCAACACTACTTGTGTCAAATAGCGAGAATAGAAGTGAATTGATGATCACCCTATCCTATAAGCAACGCCCCATCGGATGTGCATACCTAGTCTTCTCAATCAATTGGTACACCCATCTTTAGTTTTATTTCTTTTTGTTGAATTGTGTTAGTAGTGACAACATTCCCAATTCCCCCATTTTTTCTAATTGTTTTAGTTTGAGAAATTACTCTCGCCTTGAAATGAACTCATACAATCTCTAGTTGGCTAGTTCAGGTGCCTTAGGTACAACCCCGACATCCGTTGGGTTTATAAATTTTGTTTTGTTGTATGATCTTCGTAGCCTCTTAATTGAATAGCACAATTTTACCATTCATCAAAAAATGGCGCCATTGTCGGGGACTTGAGTTGATAGGTATTTTTGATTGTTGTTTTGAAATCACCTTTAGAGTACTTGTTTCTTTTAATTTTGTTTATTGTTTGTGTTGTGATTAAGCAGGCTAGCCTATGAACGAATTCGATGATAACAAGAGCGTTGACAGTTTCATGGAAGCCAACGAGGCTTAGCCTATGATGTAAGAGGGTGTAGGTGCCACCCGCCTACCGCCCATGGTGGGAAATGTTATTTTTCATGTGACTAGCACCATGCTCCACTTAATCAAAATGAAAGTTCTATTTGGTGGAGCAGCACATGAAGATGCAAACTGGCATATTCAGAATTTTATGGAGATTTACCAACCGGTCATCTTCCAACTTATCTCCCAAGAGTCCATCCGATTGCGTTTATTCCCTTTTTCCTTGACGGGGGAAGCCACGACGTGGTTGAAAGAATTGTTGAATGACTCTATCATATCTTGGGTCGACTTGGTTGAGGCATTTACCTCGAGATTCTTTCCTCTATCTCGAATGATGAAGCTAAGAGATGAGATTACCAACTTTAGGCACCTCCTGGACGACCCTCTTCATGAAGTTTGGCTAAGATTCAAAATGAAGCTTCTATTGTTTTCAAATCATGAGTTGTCAAACAATGTGCTGATACAAAGCTTCTATCGATTATTAAACTCTATGAACAAATAAGTGTCTGATAATCTTGGAGGTGGTACCTTCATGGACTTGCAGTTTCCCATAGCCTTGACTTTGTTAGAGCGAATGACAAAGAACAATCAAGCTTGGCATACAAGAGATGCAAATGTGCCATCTTCGGGAGGACCCTCATCCATATTAATCAATGAACAAGGAAAAAGGTGGAAGAGCAAGATGAGACAATGGCCAAATGATGACACAAATTGACTTGATAGCTAAGCATGTAATGGGAGCTGGCGGTGCAAAGTTAGTGAATGTAGTGAGTACACCAAAAGTAAAGGTAGTGATGACGATCTAATAACTGTGGTTGATGGAAAGCTATGTTTTGTGTTGGCAGGTTCTCGTCCTAGGTATTATCACACAAGGGAGGATAATCAAGGTTGGATTCGGGACAAAGAAAAATATGGAAATTGGCGGAATAGAGACAAGGATGGTGATCGTTTCAATCACCGGAGTTCGAATCCCTATATCCCTCTGAACATGGCGGACTCACTCTACCTACTGGTCATAACAAACCCCATCCATTCCAATTTGGAGGACATATTGTCCTTGGTTCTTAAGAAGGTAGACACCACAAATACGGGAGTGAGCGAGCTAAAGAGTGAGGTCTCAACGCTTCACCAAACAGTGACCTCCCACAGAGCTTCAATCAAGCATCTTGAGGCCCAAATTACCCACCACTCAAGCCAAATGAACTCGAGGATGAAAGGGACGTTGCCTAGCGACACCATCGCAAACCCAAAGAATGATTAAGGATTGAGGTAGCATCATCGTGCTGCGACATTAAATCAAGCGTTGTTTGGAAGGCAACCCCAAGTTTATTTATTTGTTTTTGGTTATCTTTTGTTATTTTTTGTGTTTTGTAGGAATGCATGGATGGAGAAATTGTACTAGGGAACACAAGGCAAAAAGAACTCATGCAGTAAACTGTGCAAATCGCACAAGTAATTGTGCGTGTCGCATAGCTTATCGCACGCCACACCAGAAGACCTAAAGGAAATCTGAAAAATGGGATGTGATATGCACCGGGCCGTGTGAACTACACGAGCCTAAGTGCGCATCGCACCTTCGTCACTCGATGAAATTGATATCTGGACAAACCCAGAGGAGACACAGGGGGTATGTGCGATACGCCATACGGTCCATACCTTGCCTAGTGCAAATCGTATGTCGCACTGCATGGAAGGTAACTTTAAATTTTAATTGACCTAATATGTTGACCGACCCGACTCGGAGATGACCCGACTGACCTTTCTTCTTCTTTTTCTTTTAAAATTGCCTTTTCTCTTCTTTTTCCACCATCTTTCTCCACAACTCTAAAAATTCCCTCTTAAAACTCTCTCTAAATCCCTCAAACTCTCCCAAACGCTTGTTCTCGTCTTACTCTCTTTCCTTTATAATCTTCACTTGTGGTAAGTTTCCTGATGTTAAATAGTCGTTTTGATGATAGTTGGGAACTCATATTATGAAGCATGCTTAGTGGAATCGCCATGTTAATTTTGGGTGAGATCCAAAAATTTTGGGTCCCCAATTTTGAGTTGTTTAGATAATACCACTTAGAGTCAACTTGGTAGGGCTTTGATTTTATGAATGCATGTTGATTGGTAACAATTTTTAGCCTTAATGTTTGTGTTGGGATGAAGTCTGAGTAACCCACTCGTGACTAATGAAACTATTGAGGTTGAATGTTGCTGATTGTATGCTCATGATCCTTGTAAAAAATCTATTTGGGGTGTATGTTTTGTGAATGAAAGGGTGGTTGTTTCTATGCTTATTGGTGCCTATTGTTGCAAGAAGGGCTTGATGTTCCCGATGATAGACGGGATAATATCCATCTTAAGGGAAGTCATTGAGTCCTTTCTTGCTTGTGTTTGTGTTAATGAAAATCCGGGGAAGTCTCAGTACCCGGAGGTTAAGGTCATAATCCCTTTTCCCCTTTTTTTAATATTCTTTGGTTGTTGTATGTTACCAAATACCGAAGCACATCTTGCTCTATGAATCACATGCATAACTCAAAAGAACACAATGAATTGAAAATTCCAATGGTGTCATTGTGCGCTTTGCATACGATGCGAAGATCTTGATGTGCGGGTTGAATAAGGAATTGCACCAAGTTGAAAAGAATGAGCAGGTCACTGTTCTGAGGGGCGACACCTGGTGCGACACGCAATTCTGATGGTGCGAATCGCACCAGTGTTGCACCTCAGTTGGAAAATCCCTGTAGGTGCTGCTGGCTTATGCGATAGCACATGCAACACACACTCCTCCTAGTGCATTTTGCATATGGTTCGCACAAGACAACAGTTACCCCCTGTGTTTGTCCAATCCTTTGCATTCCATCCTTTGTAGTTGGATACCTTCTTTTTAGGTTTTGTTTTCGTCTTAGCTCACAATTTTCCTATGCATAATATGTCTTCTAACAGGGGTAACATCGAGAGGAGCTCACATAGGCCAACAACTCTCTCCTCCTCCAAGCGAACTGATAAAGGTAAAAGGAAAGTCATATTTGCCCGTGACAAAGTCGCCGAGGAGGAGAGGCTTTGGTTTGTAATGGAAGGGAATGAGAGTTATCTATGATCATGATAGGGGCAGGACTTTCAATAAGGAGCAAAGCTTCAACCTGATTGCAGTGGGGGACAATCTACCCAACATTCCCACTCAGTTTGCCAACCGTCAGTGGCAACCACTTCAGGAAGTGCTCGGAACCTATTACATGGAGCTAGTACAAGAGTTCTTCGCCTCGCATCAGGACTTATTGGATGCTAAAGGCCACAAAGGAGGTTGTGAGAAATTCCCTGCATTGGACTCAGTTACGGTTTGGGGAAAAGAAGTCTAGATCACTCCAGCTACAATAAATGCCATCTATTGGAGCAATCCAATTGTATCAGCACCCGACCTCATGGAGAAGCTACTTCTTAAGAGTAAACCTCTTGAATGGGCTGCCATCATCATTGCTCCAGACACACATCCCTAGGCCACTATGGGGGTGAAATTCCCCGCCTGACCTTATACTTTGAGGCATGCGTATGGTATGACTTTGTACGCTCCCGTCTGATACCTTCCCAAAATAACCAAAAGATAACACATGATGAAGCCATTCTGGTAGCTACAGTCATGGTAGGAAACCACATCAATATGGGTGAGGTCATTGCATTAGTGATAAAGAGGAAATCTCGAAGGAGTGGTGATGTATTTCCTTTTCCGGTGCTAATTAGCAAATATTGTGTACAAGTTGGTATTCCTTTCTTCGACTGTGATACTCCTACTCTGGCCATTGGTGTATTGAATCTTGACAAGAAATCTGACCGGGATGCCCCTCGATTCAATAGGCATAGGAAAGAAGTGTCAATGCAGATTGAGGATGATGACGTTGATGCTGAAATACAGACCTCTCCTCTATCTCCTCTTGCTTCAGGAACACACACACCTCCAGCCGCGGTTTCCACGGGGCCACTGTCTAACATTAGCCTCCAAGAGCTGGTCAACAAGAATACAATCATGAAAGGCAATTGGGGAAGCTATCGAATGAACTACCGGAGTTAATTGAAAGGGGAGTCAGGGGGGACATGAAGGAAATTATGGAAAGCATTTTCAATCTGCGCAAACGTGTGGATGATTGTGAGAAATCTCTCAAGATCCTCCATAAAAACATGGGCAAGGACAAAGGAAAAATGCATATGGTAGAAGCAGATCTAACCACCCTACCTCCACCTCGCTCCATTCCTGGACCAATGGATGGTTTGTTTTCAGCCTATGAGGATGAGGTATTGTCCGGTAATGAAGATCAAGAGTAGGGTGATGATGTGAGTGAAAAGCCATCTGATGAGGAAGTAGTTGCTGAGGATGATGATGAAGAGGAGTAATCTTGCAGAGAATTCCACAATTTTTCCCATTGCACTATGAGCATTGAGGGCAATGCTCCTTTTATGGGAAAGGGGTGGCTTTACTTACTTGAGTTGATGCCCGTGAGTGGGCTTGAGAAATTTTATTCATTTTATTTCCCTTGTCAGGCCCGGTTGACATTTTATTCTGCTAGATTATTTTGATGATTGTGAGTTTCTTTTATGTTTTGTTTTACTTTGAGATTATTTGTGCCCTTGTCGGGCTTGATTTTATTTTGTTGCCGGGTTAGTATTACATGCTCTATTGTCTTTCAACTCATTCTTTGCATATACGCTAAAGGCTTATGCCGAGACTTTTTTAAAATGAATCATGAGCGCGAAATTTGATATCGCCTTGTTAATAGTAGTTTAGAAATAAACTCCGAGGGTTTTAATAATACCACGGTTCTTTCCCAAGGAGAAAAAGTTTTGATTCTTTTCTTTTGTTTTTGTGTGTCGAACCAAGTTGGTGTTTCTCTATGATAGATTGAGAGGCGACTTTATTAAGGGAAAATGCCAAGTTTTAATTTACAATCGAGTTCGTAGTTGCTTGTCTTGAAATGGGCCCACCAAAAAATTTCTCGTGGCAAATTATTTTGAAAATAAAAGGTAGAGGGGAAATGAACTCTTAAGGAAAAGCATTCTTTTGTCATGACTTGCACACTCTCGCTTTGGCTTGATTGACTCACAAACGAATGTGTAATGAACTCATAATAGCTTGTCAAAAATCATTTGCCCCAATTTATTGTGAGACTAATGAAAAAAGTCTTATGGAATTATGTCTTGTGTGGTGAGGATTTACTTTGATTATTATGCATTAGTGTCATCTATAACTTTCCCTGAATGTGATTCAAGGGGAAATTCTAGGTGTGACGAAGAATGGAAGATGACCTTAGGCCCTTTTTGATAGCTACTTCACCCAAATAACTTCCCATGACATCAAATACTAGTGAACCCCTTTGAGCTTGCGACTGTTTTTTGGCACCTTGTCAACACCTTGACCATTTTGGAACCTCTATCTTGGTACCCATCCTCCCTAATTGCTTGAAAATGAAATGTAGGCTAAAATCCTAAGTTTAGGGGGGAAACAAAAGATGACATAGTCAAATTCCTAAGTTTGGGGGTGCATGTGATCAAATGAGGAGAAGAAAAGAAATGCACTTCATGTGAAAGGTAGCACCTTAAATATTGAAAATTTCTCAAAAAGATCAATCCAATGAACAAATTGAAAAGCAAAAATAGGTGCTACCAAGTGAAGGTGGTATAAGGAGTTTGAATGATCCTGAGTGAAAAAAAGAAATCTTGGGTTGAGTAAGGGAGGAATAAAGTGAAGTTAAAATTAAAAATGTGAGCGGTGTTTTAAATGAGAACAAAGAGCATTTTTGGAGGTGTAGACACTTGATCCAAATGATATCCTCACCTTAGCCCTAGACAATATCGTAACCCACAAGTCCTTGGTGATTCCGAGCTTGGCTACCCTACATTAGTGCGATTTACATGAAAAGCAAGCCAATGGTTCGATGCGCATGCACTTGAACTTTCTTGAGAGAGTGAGAGTCTTCTTGGTTCTCCAATAATCCCGTGTTTTGTGAATTGAATGATTGTGAGTGGGATTCTCTCTTGTGGTGAGTGGCATCATGCACTCGAATTGAAACATGAGTCTTTATTTCAATTAAGGGGAATGAATGAGAAAAGTTATGTGGCGAATCTCGAGGCAAACCTTGACGGTACATGCTAATGACTTGAGAAGCTTAAATGTCTTGTTTTGAATGGAAAATTCCCTTGATTTTAAATGAGAAATGATTTCCTTTTGAAAAAGATTTTGCAATGACCAATTGCCTTGAGTTTGTGGTGGTTCAAATTGAGATGATCATAGTAGTTGGGTCCTTTGTTTGAGTCTTTTGTTTATTTCTTTTTCATAAATTTTTCGTGTAGAGTAGTATTTTTTGCCTTGATTGAGCCTTACCATAATTCATTCCTTGCCTTGCGAGTATCTTGCTTGAGGACAAGCAATAGTTTAAGTTTTGGGATTTGATAAGTCGGTAATCTACCAACTTATTGAGCCTATATCCGTGAATTATTGCTATGTTTTGAATCGATTTAAAGGTTCTTATGGCCTTTATTGATGTCTATGCATGTACTTTTGATAGAATATGAAAAAGAAGGATATGGACCCAAAAAGATCCAAAAAGGAGCTAAGTGTGAAGAGTTGAGAAAAGTAGAAGAATCTGAACCAAGATGCGGTGGCTGTGCGGCATGCATAATCTGAGGTACGGTTCGTACCTCATCCACATGAAGCTGCTAAAGTTGCTGAATATTCTGCTAAGGAGTGCGGTCGCTGTGCGATACGCACATCCCGTGGTGTGAAATGCACCACCTTTGCACGAAGCTCACTAATGTTGCTGAAGTCACTGGTTGAATTGAAGTAGGTGTGTGACGTGCATATTGTGACGTGTGAACCGCACATCGCACCGCACACCTCCCGAAGGGGAAAACTTGTCCTAATTTTATGTGATGACTTGGGAACATATAAAAGGCTATTTTAGGCTCAAATTGTATATACAACACTTCAGACCTTATTCTTGGAGAATAGTTTTTGCTTTGTAAACAATTTTCTACCTACATTGAGTGAGGGTTTTGAATCCAAAACTCTTTGTTAACAATTTTTGTGCCTAATTTGATCCTAGAGCTTGAAGATTTAGCTATAATAGAGGGGATGTTGACTTACCCAGATGGTATTTCTTCTTCTCTCACCATGAGGTGCTAAATTCTCTTGTCTAGGGGTGTATTGATGATGGGTGCTTAGCTAAAGGGTGTGAGTGTTGTTAATTCATCTTTAAAATTGCTTATTTGACATGGGTGTAGTAATTTCACCAAGTTTTAACAATAAAATTGATGGTTGCAAACATTAGTATACTTTACTTGACTATGTGATTGCTTGAAAGAGGATTCCATGGCTGTGGATGTAAAATTGCTAGTTGGTACTTGGTAATCCATCTTGATTTGAGGCTAGAAATAGCTCTTATCGTAGGAATCTCCAATTTAAGGATCTAAGCTAGAGATAGTGTGACATCTACAAACATATGTTTCTTGATTGTTGATCAAACCGATGGTGTTCTACCCAAAATCATTTGAAATATGGATGTTGATCGAGAGATAAACATTCCACACCTATAACCAACGCTACTTGTGCCAAATAGCGAGAATAGAAGTGAATTGATGATCACCCTATCCTATAAGCAACGCCCCATCGGATGTGCATCCCAAGTCTTCTAAATCACTTGGTACACCCATCTTTAGTTTTATTGCTTTTTGTTGAACTGTGTTAGTAGTGACAACTTTCTCAATTCCCTCATTTTTTTTACTTGTTTTAGTTTGGCAATTACTCTCACCTTGAAATCAACTCATACAATCTCCAGTTCGCTAGGTCAGGTCCCTTGGGTATGACCCCGACATCTGTTGGGTTTATAAATTTTGTTTTGTTGCACGATCATCGTTGTAACATGATTGGAGAGCAGGATTTAAGCGTTCATCAATAGCATATACATGAATCCACCTCACAAGTACAACCCTAGGATGGAATAACTAACCCACAGTAACTGAGAAATACTACTCAAATCATGATAGGAATGGAACCAGAACTCACAATGTGCTCAGAAGGCCACACAAAAGTTCCTCAATAAGATAGGACTCTTTAGCCCTCTCAATAATAAAAATCCCACAGCCGGAGCCTCAATAGGCTAATAACTACTAAAGCACCACGAAAAAAGGACCATAACTAGCTCTATAAAGCGACAAGAGTAATCTAAACTACCTACAGTCCTAACAATCGCCCATATAACCAAAGAACACAATCAAGTGAAAACAAACCCTCTGGCGCACATACAACCGGAGTGTACACTGATCACACAACAAACAAGGGTGGAATTCGAGTGAAATATCCATGATGATGATAATGATGGAACCGGTAAAAGTGACTCTGTATGAACCTCCCCCTGGCAGTTCGGCAGGAGGACCCATGGTGGGACGTGCCTTCTATACCTCATCCTACACCATATACCCCTCTTACGGCATGCTTGACCTGTAGCCAGGTCCAGGAATAGAGGGCCTATGGAGGTCCCTGACCACATACAGTAACGAATGCAAAATCTCAGAGAATCAAAACCTTGAAGTACGTGCTCGGGGTTGAACTAGGCCTAAAAAAGTAGTAGTAATCTCAAAAGACCCTCTCAAATGGTTCTCAAAGTATACTCGTGTCTAAAAAGTCTTAAAAACCCTCCCAAAGGGTGCCCAGAGTGTATTCGGGTCTAAATTAGTCAGAAATCAGGCCTAGAACTCTGCCCAGCAGAGCCTAGTATCATTATGAAATTCGGTCTAGTACTTTGCCCAACAGAGCCTAGTATCAGTAGGAAATCAGGTCTAGTGCTCTTCCCAGTAGAGCCTAGTATTAGTAAAAAATCAAGAGTGAAATCATCCAAAATCCATTTTTATCATCAAGTATACCAAAAATGGTTCCCCGGGGCCATGCAAGTTTAGGATAAACGGTATATAGTGGCTCGTAGCCAAAACCGAAGTAAAACATGCAGGGAAGACCTCTTTCATGGATGATATACTCGCACACAAATATAAATTAGTCCAATAAATCACAAACATTCCTACCAGCCCTAGACAGGCTCCACAACTACTCAGCAGACATAACTAGCCTAAAAGGATATCTCTATGTTCGAGACTCGCAGACATTCCCAAATAACCCACCGTCTATATTCTAGATTCAATGCAAGGCCATATAGGACAACAAGGGTAATATACAATACTACACAAATACTATAATCAGTGTATGAAATTAACAGACAGAAAAGATGGACAAGGTTTGGCATACCAACCTATAACAACCCACCCAAGGATACTAATTAGTGCAGTTATATCCTATATACGAAGAGTATAGGTAGGTAAAGCCATAACCTAATTTTCATCTGATGACTAGCTGCAGGAATGATATTGTCCAGGCTCGAACTGCTTCGGGAAGCTCCAAATCATAAAATTACTATCAACACAATAATCTATACGTTAAAATGAGACTAACGATACCCATAATGTCATAAACATAACTAGGTCAAACTGTGTCACAAATAGGCTTGTAGGCCCTAAAACTGGAAATGAAAAACACACACGTGTTTCGTATCATCTTGGGAGCACATGCTCAAACTTTGAGCCGAAACGGACATGAAATGGGACTCTAAAATAGCCCACCCATTTAAGGAATTAAGAGAAATTTAATAGAGAAAAAGGGAATTAAAGAGAGGACTTACCCGTCTTAGAAGCCAATGGATGAGCTAGGATCGATAAAATAATAACCTCCAATCAGTTGGGGTCATCAATGGAGGAATAAGGAAACTTTGGGGGTTTTAGCTACGGAGGTTCGGACTTGGTATGTTGGAGATTGAAGGAGAAAACAAGAAGAAAGCCAACTTAAAGCTTACTGCCTTGGCCTTTGCAAACGCGGCCAAGGCATCGCCTTGGCAAAGAAATAATGGGAGGCTGGCCAAATTCCCTTCATGAACATGGACAAGGCCCACGAACGCGAATAACAAACAAGGGGTTGCTAGAAATTACCCTTCGCGAACTCGGCCACCCCTCAGCGAATGCGATGAACAAAGAGGACCATGATAGCAATGATAAGTTGGTATTCTACCTACTTATTGAGCCTTTAAACTTATGCTTTTTCTAAGAATAAGTAGAAAAATATTGCAATTGATACGGATTACTTCTCTTTTGTAGGTTCTTGTGTGTTAGAAGTGTTCGGGATGAATTCAGATGAAAACAAGTCAAAAGGGAACTATTCGGAGAAACAAGTAGCTGGAAACAATACATGCCTTCATGAATGTGGTGTCCCACATGCGTACGTGAAAGACTGCTGAAGCAAAGCTCCACAAATGTGACCCCTTGACCGCATACAAAAAGGTCAACGTACGCGGTGGACCTTCCGCGTAGGCAAAGAAGGAAAGCGGAGGAAGCTCGGGTAGTTTTGGAATTTTACATATTTGGAAACCCCAATAAACATAAAAATCTTCTCAGCTGATTGGGAACACATATTTTGCTGGATCTTTGATTTTTCTCACAACTTTTAACAAGCTTGGAGAGCAAGTTCATCAACCAACACCATAGGAGTGAAGCTTTGAATGCTTTGTATTGTAAAATCTTAAGTTCCATTCTTCAAACTCTTGTTCTTAATTGCTATATTATTGGTGTATTGTTGACTTGAGATTTTGGGTTTTGTATTAGAGATAATACTTGTTTGGGTATTGAACTCATATATAGATTTTTCTATTGTTTAATTATTTGGGTCTATTGAATCCTCCATTGCTTGAATTTATAGTCAATGGTCGAAAACATTGACTTAGTTTTCTAATTTTGGTTTTCTCTTCGGAAAGGATTTTCCTAAATTCGGGAAGATTATATAGTGGGGATTTGAGGGTTTCCACTCAAGATTAAAGCTAGAGATAGTTTTGTTGCTAGAAACTCCCATCTAAGAGTTGGGGTTGAGATAACCCAACTCACCCAAGTAAATTATTGGTTATTGCTTACTCGTGGTGATTCGAGAGAACCCATGAGGATTGTTTCTTAATTGGTCGAGATATAGTTAAGTGCACCCTTAGCCAAGACTACCCATGTGTTGTTCAGGTGCAAGTATTGTGAATTGAATTCCCATTCCCAATTTTCCCTTGTTACCCTTTCTTAGCGAAAGCAAGGTGAAAATCATTGATCACTTTATCTTTTAGTTGATTTTCTTTTATCTTTAGTTTTAGTCTAAACCCCCTCCCTTTTTAGATATCTTTTTCCCCTTTTTGTTAATTAAACTTCAATAAGTTGCTTGGATTATCTATTAGCTCGATCGCGACTATATTATTCCCTTGGGTACAACCCCGACACTCATTGAAAATTATAAATTTTGTTTTGCTGCATGATCGCAGTGGCCTCCTACTTTGAGAGCACGATTTGAGCGTTCATAAAAAATGGTGCCATTTCCAGGGAACGATTTGGCGTATTGAGTTAGTTTAGAATTTGAGTTTACTTACTTTAGTTCAATTTTGTGAATACTTGTTTTTATTTTATTTAGTTTTAGTTTGTTGATGGCATCATGGCTTATTTGAATGTTAAAAATATTGATAGTTGCATCCCAATTTATATTCCCGACTATTGTGTTTATTGTGGAGGACCCCACCTTGGATGAAGGTGTAGAATTTGCCCTAGGAGAAGAAGGTATTCTCCTTCTCGCTCCTATGACGGGCGCAATTTCTATTTGTGTGGTGTTCATGACAGATATTGGAGTGAATGCCCTAATGATGATCGTCCCTCTCCCCCCTCTTGTGCTAACAATGTTGCTAGTGGTGCTTGTGACCTAAATAGGAACCATGACATAGAAAGCGAAGATGACATATGTTTCAAGATCCAAACCCTCTTGGCCTCGCCAGAAACCCAAGAGGAGAGTGTGCAATCAATAAAGCAAGGCTTTGTGGATGCAAGAGCTAAAGAAGAGGAAAACACAAGGGAGGATCATGAATTGAAGGTGGTGTTGCAACCAACTACCCCATTTGTAGGTCATGATGTGATGGCATATCTAAGTGAGAATGTTATGAATGAGGCAAGCTTGAGGTGGAGACGCCTAAATCACACTTCAACCTTTGTTTGCCCTTAAGTTTGATTGAATAGACGAGAGTCGAAGTAATCAAGCTTTTCGAAGACCTTGGAAGAAGGGTGGATGAAGGTCTATCCGGTTTTGAGTTTGTCATGGAAAGAAGGCAAAATGTCCTTCCTCACTTGAAGACAAAAAGTGGGAAATGTGAAATCAATAGAATGGCCTTCTCATGCTAAAACCTTCACCCGGGATTGTCACTGGAAATTTGATTCAAGTTTTGGTCTAAGGTTCAAATCCTCCAAATGGAGATCCAAATGGTGAGGTACCTTGCATCGCACCGCGACGTTAAATTGTGCGCTTGATGGGAGGCAACCCATCATTTTTATGCTTTACATCACTTTTTGTTTCTTTTTGGTGTGTTTATAGGTGCCTAAAGGAATGAGAAGAGGAACCAAGTGTTGAGAAGCACCAAAAATATCTCTGAAAAACATGCTTTTCGCACCTGGAAGAGTGTCTATCACACATGCCATCGCACAATCAAACAATGAACTGATCAAAAACATTGGCATATGTGAACATGGTGAATTTCACACCTTACAAAGTGCCCGTCACAGTAGGCATCACACATCGCAAGCAGTAAGCTGAAGAAAAAGTGAAAATCTAGTCCAACCAGTCTTCTTCGCGAACGCGGTGGACTGGCCGTGAATACGAAGGCCAACTAATTACCAAGCCTTTGCAAATGTAGTGGGACGGTCGCAAACGCGATGCTTACAGATAGACCCAGGTAATTTAAAACATTCCAAAAATTCAGAGGGCATATACGATTCATTCTCAAAACAGAAATACTCCTCCTCTTTTTGGCACACAATAATCCCATCAAGTTGTTCCACCAATTGTTCCCAAGTGAAATACATCATGTATGATCTTCAACCCCTTGGTATAGGGAAATGATTTCCTTTCTTCATCAACTTGATATGTAGAAAATGGGTAATGGCATTCTTAGTTGATCTCCTCTTGCTTTAATTCAACTTCTATATGTGTTTAATTGCTAGATTGTTGGGTGAAATTAGTTTAGGCTATGTCCTAAATAGTGGGACTAAAAAGTGGTGTTTTAATTGGTTCTAAGACCTTGGGAGATCAAGCAAAAACTTCTTGCCTCCCATGTGTTTGAGAAAATACCTCAAAGAGGATGAACTGGGCGAAGGCACTGCCCTTCGCTTTCGCGGTCACCTGGTCGCGTTTGCGAAGTGGAAAATTTTGAAAAATAAAATCCTTCTTTGTGAACGCATCCACCTGGACGCGTACACTAAGAAGGAAGGCCTGGCAGTGTCAAAATAGTAGCTCCGCACAGACCATCTCAGAATTTCTTTCAGCTATTTCTTTGGCCTAAGTGCTTCATAATACATTGCTTTAAGTGTCCCTAAGAACCTTTAACATAATGGTGTGTTTTGTAGGTACTTTGATAAAACATATGGCCTTCAACGGTAGTGATAATGAAGTTGAAAATGCTCCAGATGTGGAAATGGAGGAGAACTACGATCAAGATAGGTTTCTATCAGTATCATTTGAGCGCCGGTATGATGAGCTATTATCCAAGACATTTGTTAGAGAGAAAGGAATAAATATGGACAAAGTTTAACAGAAAATGCCAGAGTTCTACAAGAGGTAGGTGGAACGGGGATGGATATGCTTTGCTCCTCCACCTATCATGGCTAACCACACACTGGTCTCTGAGTTTTATGCTAATGCTTCGATCACTGATTTCAATGGCGCACTAGTCACTACCGTTGGGGGAGTCCAAGTGAGTTTCAACCACAAGATAATCAATGCACTATACAACCTTTCAGATGCTGACAATGAGTCTTACATTGCAAAATCCAGACCTGAAGGACACCAATGGTTGGTAGACAAATTGCATGATGGGGTGACTCCGAATTGGTTGACTTTGCAAAAAGAGGTTGATTCACATGAGTTCATTGCAGAAGCCAAGACTTGGCTTTTGATTATTTGTGCGAGGATCATACCATCCTCTCATAACACTGATGTGACCCCTGACAAAGCATTGATGGTGGTAGTACTCATTGATGGCATCGATGTGAATGTTGGGCTCCATATTGTAGCTCAAATGGCTGAGGTAGCTAGTGGAAGGTCTAAAAGCCTTTTCTTCCCTTTATTGGTGACTCAGTTGTGCTATGAAGCTGGAGTGTTACCGAATCAGACTGATATTAAAAAGAATCCAGCAACTATGATCCACCCATTGTTGAAGAGGGATCCAGAAGCAAAGCAGAAAAAGAGAAAGATTGACATAGCTTCTCCATCCTTCGGACAGTTTCCAGACTCTTCAACTGAACCCACTGGCCCTTCGAGAGTTGCATCTAGATCATCTTAGTCTGTAGGATCTCTACAGTCTGGGACGTATCTCATGCGTCACCTCTCTAGTCAGATTTAGGGAGTAGAAGCACATGTTCAGCAGTTGTTGGCTGGAATCTCTACTTGTGCAGCTGGAGCCGACACACTACCAGGTCCTGAGTCCCCCCCATCTCATGCCAAGGTGGCGAATAAGCAGAAATTGATTAGTGGGCGCTTGAGTGCAATGAATACCCATTTAGAGCACATGAGCCGCAAGCAGGGTAAGGTTGAAAAGCGACAAAAGAAGTTCAGTGAGCATGATAAGAAGAAGAGCAAGTTCTTGAACAGGATGATGGATAGATTAAAGTCTTTTTGTGGATCGGGTACACTAGAGGATGATGACGAGGATGTGGAGAGACTTGAGTTTACCTCTTCCTGAAGTTCAGATTGATACACCTCAGGGAGCCCCTTCAAACTTATTCCTTAATTTGATGCAGTGAGGGCACTGCCATATCTTAGTTGGGGGGTGGCGTGTTGATCCGCACTCTATATTTCTATCTTAGCTTGCTTTACTTATGGATATTATTGTACCCTTGCCGGGTTTGTTTTATTATTTTGGATACTATTTTGCCCTTGCCAGGCTTGTTTTGTTTGTTAATATACTGTGATGCCCTTATCGGGTGTACTTTGTGGATTTGTACCCTCGTCGGGTTTGATGTTGTTGGAAGAAGTTGATGTCTTAGCTTTTTAGTTTTCTTTAGTTTTTAGCTTCTTTTTTACTTGGTAGTTGAGAGGCTAGTTGTTGTGGGACAGGGGAAGTCTGAGTACCCGCTAGGCTAGATGGAACTTGTTTGAGCAGGAGGGTATTTGTGCCGCACATGTCGATGTGCGAACCATACGAGCTTCACACATGCCCACTGATTGGCCTATGCATTGCACATGTGACACGCACTTCAACTTGTGTTAACCGAATATGCCTGGAAAATGTTCTATTTATGTTGATCCAGCCGGTGTAGCCATACTGATTTAGATAGATGAATTGGCCCAATGATAGACTGAGTGACGTTATTTTTAAGGGCAAATCATCATCTTTTAAGGTTTTGGTTGCAAATTGACTTGTTTGATACTAGTGAAATAGTCTTGCATGCTAAATAAAATAGACATACCCTTCCAAAATTTTGTGAAAAATGCATGGCGAAGAATGATGCTTGTGACAACCTTTTTATCTTTTTGTGACTCTTAGCTCATTAGCGGTGATAATATCGATGTCCCCTCTTGGTTATTGATTATGAAGTTAAAAATTGATCCTTCTTGAATAATTTGCATGTCGTGTGTGGTGAGGTTTAGTTGAATAATTCTCGGGCATGCGTGTCATCTAGAACTTACCCCGAATATGATTCAAGGCGAAATTCTAAGTGTGACCAAGCTTGGAAAATGACCTTAGGCCCTTTTTGATAGCCACTTCACCCTAATGACTTCCCATGATATCAACCCTACTGAGCCCTTTTTGAGCTTGTGACCATCCTTTGGCACCTTGTAACACCTTGACCTTTTTGGAACCTCTATTTTGGCACCCATCCTTCTTAATTGTTTGAAAATGAAATGTAGGCTAAAAGCCTAACTTTGGGGGTGCATGTGATCAAATAAGGAGAGGAAAAGAAGTGCACTTCAAGTGCAAGGTAGCACCTTAATTTCGAATTGAAAATTGCTCCAAAGGATCAATCCAATGAGTAAATTGAAAAGCAAAAATAGGTGCTACCAGGTGAAGGTGATATAAGGAGTTAAATGATTATGAGTTAAAAATGAGAATCTTAGGTTGTGAGAGGCAGAAATAAGGGGAAGTTGAAATTGAAAATGTGAGCGGTGTTCGAAATGAGAACAAAAAGCGTTAAGGAGGCGTAGTCACTTGAACCAAATGATATCCGTACCTTATCCCTGGACTACATTGTAACCCGCAAGTCCTTGGTGATTCCAAGCTTGGCTACCCTACATTAGTGGAAATTTACATGAAGGTCAAGCATATGGTTCGACGTGTGTGCAGGTGAACTTCCTTGTGAGTGTGAGTGTTTGTATTTGTCCCTTGTGATTGTTCTTTCTACATAATGTGTTTTTGGGACTTTCGTTCATATGAGGGCTTGCGAATTAGAGTAGTTGGTGACATTGATAAACTCCGAAGAAATAAATCAAATAAGCATGTTTTGGTAAGCTAGTGGTTTGAGTCACATCCTGAGAATTGGTTGTTGTCACTTGCTTGTTCTTATTTTTCCATGGCATAATTGAATTGTGTTTTAAATTGAAGGTAATGTTTAGAGTAAGTATCATGCGATTGACTAGTCGTTAGTACCAACCGAAGTTATGCTTGGTGTTTGAAATGGGTTTCCCTTGGCTTATGGTATTGTCATTTGCACTTGTGTTATATGCCTCTTGAGTTAGAATTTTTGAGTTGCTTGAGGACAAGCAATATTTCAAGTTTGGAGGTTTGATAAGTTGGTATTCTACCTACTTATTGAGCCTTTAAACTTATGCTTTTTATAAGAATAAGTGGAAAAATAGTGCAATTGACATGTATTACTTCTCTTTTGCAAGTTTCTGTGTTTTAGAAGTGTTTGGGAAGAATTCGGATGAAAACAAGTCAAAAAGGAGCTAATCGGAAAAGCAAATACCTGGCAGAAAGTAGTTCATGCATTTGCAAACACGGTGTCCCACATGCGTACGCGAAATCTGACTGAAGCAAAGCTTCACAAATGTGACCCCTTGACTGCGTACGTAAAGGTCAACTAGACAAAGACACTTCGTATACGCGGCCGACCTTCCGCGTAGGCGAAGAAGGAAAACGGAGGCAACTGGTGCAGTTTTGGAATTTCACATATTTGGAAACCCCAATCCACATAAAAGTCTTCTCAGCCGATTAGGAACACATCTTTGGCTAGATATTTGATTTTTCTCACAACTTTTGGAAAGCTTGGAGAGCAAGTTCATCAACCAACACCATAGGAGTGAAGATTTGGATGCTTTGTATTGTAAAATCTTAAGTTCCATTCTTCAAACTCTTGTTCTTAATTGCTATATTATTGGTGTATTGTTGACTTGAGATTTTGGGTTTTGTATTAGAGATAATACTTGTTTGGGTATTGAATTCATATATATATTTTTCTCTTGTTTAATTATTTGGGTCTATTGAATCCTCCATTGCTTGAATTTATAGTCAATGGTTGCAAACATTGACTTAGTTTTCCAATTTGGGTTTTCTCTTCGGAAAGAATTTCCCTAAAATTGGGAAGATTCAATAGTGGGGATTTGAGGGTTTCCACTCTAGATCAAAGCTAGAGATAGTTTTGTTGCTAGAAACTCCCATCTAAGAGTTGGGGTTAGAGATAACCCAACTCACCCAAGTAAATTGTTGGTTATTGCTTACTCGTGGTGATTCGAGAGAACCCATGATGATTGTTTCTTAATTGGTCGAGATATAGTTAAGTGCACCCTTAGCCAAGACTACCCATGTGTTGTTCGGGTGCAAGTCTTGTGAATTGAATTCCAATTCCCAATTCTCCCTTGTTACCCTTGCTTGGCGAAAGCAAGGTGAAAGCTATTGATCACTTTATCTTTTATTTGATTTTCTTTTATCTTTAGTTGTAGTCTAACCCCCCCCCCCCTTTTTAGATATCTTTTTCCCCTTTTTGTTAATTGAACTTCAATAAGTTGCTTGGATTCTCTATTAGCTCGGTCGCGACTACATTGTTCCCTTGGGTACGACCCTGACACTTGTTGGGAATTATAAATTTTGTTTTGCTGCACGATCACCATGGCCTCCTACTTTGAGAGCACGATTTGAGCATTCATCAAGCAACCAGCTGTCAAGGGCATATTTTTCACACTTTAGGTCCCCGGGAATGCATCCAGGGTCCCGCAAACACAAACGACCTAAGCTATTGGACTAGAAACAGCATTTCGGATCCAATGGAATTGACGAAAATCTAATCGGGGGATGAATTAACAAAAAGTGGTCCCCACACCCAAAATAAACCTTTAGCCAACAATTCTGGAAGCCTCAGGACCCAAACCAATGGTCCCTCTAGCCTAAACTCGACATTCCAGAGCTAACGGCTGACGAAATTTTCATCTGAGGTTTTCTTCTCCGAATGTTGACCAAAGTCAACTTAACAAGCCCAACTAGCCTGAAAACACAGAATGAGAGAGAATTCAAGCTAAAAAGCTCCCGGATCTCGACCAAAGGTCCCACTAGACGAAAGTCCATGCTCTAGAGCTAATGGAACTATTGGAATTCAATTACGATCATATTCATCAAGGATGTTGACTGAAGTCAACGATTTCGAAAGTTAAGAGCTCTAAAACCAGGAATGGACAAAAAGACCAAAAAATGGCCCGGGCACCGAACTACTGGTCCCAGCAAGTCATAAATGACTTGGGGCCACTACAGGAAAGTTGTAACGGTACAAGAAAGGCGAACACGCATAAATGACCGGAAGGGTCATTACATCATCCACCACTAAAAAGACTTTCCTCCCTGAAAGTCAGGAAAGAAGGAAAGACTAGAGAATAAAAAAAAACAGCGGATACAAAGCCCTCACTACTCTCTTGGATGACCCGGGTAGCCTTCTCGATCGGATGGTGCCCAATAGAACCAATGAATGCAACCAGGCCTAAAACTCATTACTTGCCAAGCTAGATTCCATACTCAACTCCAAAACTCCAAAGATTTGCCGACCAAAACTGAACCTCGAGAATCTCAACCGGAAGCACCGATACAACATTGAAACAAGAGAAGCAAGGCGATGAACACACCAAACTCGGATCTTCTAAACTCAACCAAGTTTTCTAGAAAAGCCAACAACAAAAACTCTAACTCATGAATCCGCTGATCCGCAAAACCCTTTTATTTCGAACTGAACCCTTTTGCACCACAAATCGGAAGCTTCATATAAGTAAAACACCCAAACCATCCTCGAAGCATAAACTGACACACCAGAGATCTATAGTTCCCACTTAAACTCTACCACGAACGAATTAACCCTTTTTGCTTAAGCACTTTCCAGACCATTTTTATAGTCTACTAGCCCCTTGCCATCCAAAACACTAAACCAAAGCATGTACTCGAAATTGTAGTAGCTTTACCCCAACTGACCACCAACCCACGCACGAATACCTCTGCTAACATCAAACTCGATAACTGAACCCAACTGAACAATCCATCTGAACCCGACTAAAGTTACACATCAGGGTTAGGAAATCCATGTATGAACACCCTATGTTGACGGAGAAATTTCCAAACTATAGAATAAACCCAACTTCGATGCACCGTGTCAAATCTAAATCAACTGGAAGCGAATGAACCAGGGAAACCCGCCCAGCAGATCCAAACCAAAACCAAGATCCTGCAAGTAGTGTGGTAAGTCTACCATGAAGTTTGTGGTCATTAGCTAAGCTCCCAAATCTAAGAAACACTGCTGCTTCCCTGAATGCTCGAACACCATTCATATTAGAAATTGCTTTACAAATCTCAACTCGGGAAGGAGTCTACCATACCACAATATCAAGTTACGACACCCCGTAGGCAAAGGAATGGGTGTTTGAATCCCAAGTTACCATCTAGTTGTAGAAATTTGGCATAAATCATCAACTCACCACTTTGGCTCGAATCAATCACTCTACTGCATATGCACACAACCAACCATCTCGAAGCATATATTATACCGAAATTCTAGCCCATATTGGGGGAGTCTAACAACACTGGAACCTCAAATAAAAGACAACTCCTGAAGACCCAACCAAAGTAGCATTTCAAACTCTCGGCAATGCAGGCGACGATCAATCTAAAAATGTTATTAGAACTTCAAATAGCCTAGCTAACCTCAACCCGCACGACCTGATCGCATATAGCATACACAACTACTGAATCTCCAAATCACACCACTGAGTCTGTCCAACCATGGTGGAAGGAACCTCGTGCTATCTAAAACACCGCCAAAATATTGAATGTCCAGCCTAACTCAAAGGTTAGCCAAGGACTTGTTGTCCAAGGAAAACTGTCACTCCCCAACTGAAATGGGGAAACTAAGTTGCCCCAAACTCCATGCCTTCCAACCCAAGAAGCTGCATTTGAAAAGAACCAACCACAAACCATCCGAAGTAGTTTTCTAGACCACGATTCTGAAACCCAACTTTAAAATATCCAACCAGAGCCTTTGTCGAACCCATATGTTGTTAATGAACCTTTAGGAACCGAGTCAATTAGGCTTTGAATCAAAAGTTGCCAAAACTACATCTGCTACTGAAATCTCAAAACAATCAAAGAAAAACCACTGCAATCTGTAGTTGGTCAAACCAAATCCCCAACACACGACCCTAGCAAACCTCTGTCGTCACCTCAGTCAACAAATAAAACACATGAGCACGCACAAAGAGTCATCTCCCTCCGTCTTCAACTAAACAAAACCCTTCCTTAGCATATACTGAACCTTAAAAACTCTTTCTAAAATAAAATCTAGAGCAATTACTTTAGTTCTCACATCTATATTGCCAAGGTCAATAAAGCAGGATAAGAATGGTCTGGATGCCCAACTCACCCAAAATGCTAAGAGTACAACTCAGCCACAAGGCTACGTCAACACTCAGTCGAAAATCCTAAATCCAAACTCAATCACAATACCGAAATCAAAAGCTTATCCAGAGAACTACAATCAAAATTCATTCAGACTGGACCAGGGGAAAATGATAAGACAACCCAACAGGACAAGAAACTGAGGGAGACTATAGGAACAACCCACATACCTGCCAACCTCCTAAACCAACCAAACAAAGAGGGTCGACTCTAATCATCCAAAAAACAAAACCAAACCATGCTCACTAGCATAACCAACACCTCATATCTCAAGATAGAAGCTCAAACTTTAGTACAACTACTGGTAACACCAAACAAAAACAAGACCCTCTAGCCATACTAGATAACAGCCTAGGCAATCAACCATTTAGGACCGCTAAAAAGGGAAGGCTCAGCACAAGTCTAGAGCCACAGAGAAACAGGAAACAAACCCAACCAGAAATAGACTAACAAGAACTACCCACGAGCTACAACTTTGGGTAAACAATTATATGGATAACTCACCCCCATCCACTACTAAGGAATAAACTACCACGAAAACAACGCATAAAAGCTACAATCCAAAAATCAAACAACTAAACAAGTAGAAGGTAGGCATATAAGCAATTATATGACAGAAAGGATCAAATCGCAATGTGAGCTAGACCATCATAAGTCAAAGGTAACAAGAGCCTGACCTGGAGAAACGATATCAGGGACCTTTACGTCAGGTCTACCAAGAGGGGCATCAACCTGATGGTGTCTAACACTGGCCGAAGTAGTCAAAGCTGAAGGCTCTTTCATCCCTCAACAGGGACGGTCTCTAGCATAATGTCCCATCACCCCACAGCTGTAGCAGCCCAAAGAACCTATACTCTGACGCATGGTGCTTGAAGACTCTAGATGGATGCCTAAACCACCCGGCTGAAAGCCACCTCTAACCATCCAGGGACCACTCTCGCAACCCTGCACACTACCTCTCGCTGCCTGGAGACCACCCCTACTACCCTGTACTCCACCTCTGGCCGGTGGAACTAAAGTCCAGGAAGATAACACCTGCTGACTAGAAGGAAGAATCACGGGACAATCCATAACAAAGTTCCCACGCTTCATGCACTTATAACAAACCTTACCAAGTAAAGTCTGAAGGGATGATCCTACTGTACCTGACCGGCCACCATGACATGCATACTCTGAAAGCAAATCTCAGAGAATATGATCTGTACCCTGCCTACTCTGCTAAACATGCCCTACACAACCACTCTGTGGAACCTGTGGAGTAATTGAAACTGGCCGGGTAGATAAGGAGCAATGAAACCTATCTCTGGTGGAGAATCCCCTACCTCAAGTCTGAGAATCTCGGAAACTATCCTGGCGACAACGTTTCTTATCACTACCTCCATAATCCTCATGGCATAAACCCTCAATAGCCCAAGTATGATCCACTACTTGAAAGAAGGTAGTCCAAACCGCAACTAATTACTCGGTCACCAAATGGAGCGGTGAAATCAAACGCCAAACAAAGCTCTAAACTCTATGAAACTCTGAAGGCACAGTCCTAGTTGTACACCTAACAATCTCATGAAATCTCGCCTCGTAGTACAACACTAACAAACAACCCTGCTAAAGAACTAGAAGCTCAGCCCTAGCTGAAGTACCGCTCGAAAAATCGGGTACCTAAATACCCTTTGGAGGACTCAGTCCTAGTCACGGTATCCTGAAGAATGAAGGTGGCTATGTGATAACGCCCAAACTACACCTCAAATTAATGAGGCGTAAGCGGTCGTAGTCAAGTAAAGAAACCAACAAGGTTGGGGTCGAATCCCACAGAGAATATGGTGAAGATTAAGCCTTTAGTGAAGTACGTGACTGATGGTCAATAGTTTCCGGTAAAAAAAGGGGGGGTTTGTGTGAACAAATCGTAAACAAAACAAGTAATAAACGTGTGAGTTTTAATCAATATGATAGAAGGCGAACTAGGGATGTGTTCACCATGGCGTTGTAACAATCGATTCTAGGCGTTACAGGGTTCTTTCTATATGCGGGTCACGATGTGATTGCGTCAATGGTATAGTCTAAACGTCTCTCGACCAAATAAACAAATTTCCTTTTCTATTCTCTCGACCTCGAAAAGATGTGCTTTTTAGATTTCAATCCTAACATCAAGTAGATTAATCCAGTTACGACATTAATCATTAAGACGAGAGTTGGTAGTCTCGAATCCTTGTCGTTAATCAAGTTTCCCGATTTTAATCTCTTTACTCAAGCAAATTAAACCTAGGCATGTTCTAATGTTTGCAACCACTAGAAAACGTGACATAAAGTATGATTAACAACGTGACTACATGTAAATTGAACCCGTCGCTACCCGGAATCTATTTCGCTACTTTAGCCATGACTCCCACAACCCTAGTTGCGAGAGTTTTAGTTACTCATGCTCGAAGAAGAAAAGAAGAAATTCATAATAAAGGAAAGAAGATTCTTACAATATGATGAAAATACCCTTCACTAATCCAAGAACAAGAAAAACCAAGAACTCAAGAACGAATCAAGAACACGAATTCAAGAATACGAAAACGTGTTGTTGCTCTCAAAAACGACTAAAAACTATGCTAAAACTATTGGGTGAACAACATGTAAAATAAACCTATCATAGGGTATTTATAGGAGTCAAAGAAACCAAATCCAAAACGTGCTAGGAATCCCCAAAACGCGGGCAGCCGCTTGACGCTACTGTTTTGGTGTGACGGTCAGGCTGACGGGCCGTCACTGCCTTGACGGACCGTCGCCTGGACCGTCAAGCTTAGGCAGTGGCACTTTCTCTATGCGACGGTCGTGGTGACGGACCGTCACATGTGTGATGGACCATCACTCAGGCCGTCACTCTTAGGCAGAATCCTCTTTTTCTCGTATTTCCTTCCGTTTCCATGTTGTCTCCATTTCCTACAAATCCAACATAAAAACATCAAAAACGACAATGGTTGCTTGAAAACGTACGATTGTTCTTAGTTAAAAGGAGTCGAAAGTGACGTAAATTAGCGGCACATCAACACCCTCAACTTAAAACGTTCGCTTGTCCTCAAGCAACATAACATAAAACAATAAAACGACTCAACTAAGAACACAAACTCATGTCTCTAGCAACTCATGGTCATTCAAAACTTATTCAATTAAATCAAGCTCCCTCGTAGCACACGAATGTATGAAACACTAACTTGCAAGGATCCAAACATGTCAATTCGATATGATAGAACATTCTACATACACACGCGCAGCTATCCTAACAATCAATAGACAATACAGACATCTTGGTGCCCTCACCACAAAGAAATCCCACACACAATATTTGGGACTAGGTAAGCGCTCACACTCACAAACGATTTCAAACAATGCACATGCGATACCATAGGCTTGCCCTTACTATTCTATTTCAGTTCTTCAGAAAGCCGTTCAGGATCACTACATGACTTGTTTTGGCTTGTAATGAGGCTTCAGGTGCAGGTAGGATACATTTAGGAGTTAGTGACTAAGCCCTCCTTGGAACCATTGACATCATATTACCACATAACTTTACTTTGTCCATCCTTGTTCACCTTTTTTATTTCCTTGTTTCTAGCTACAGATGCGGCCTCTTTATTTTGACAATTCTTTTTATTTCTTTTTCGATCTTTTTCATCTCTTTTTTTTCTTTTTTTTTCTTAGGCACACACCCGAATTTTCACTCTATTCACAACCAATCTTCTCCATCCTCTTTTTCTTATCATTCACCTCTATAGTAGCCACCCTCAACTTAGGCTGATTGCCTGAAGTGAGGTGCACGATGTCCTAGGGAGGACCAGGGCCAAAACAGGGTTTACCTCTATAGTAGCCACCCTCAACTTAGGCTTATTGCCTGAGTTGAGGTGCACGATGTCCAAGGAAGGACCAGGGCCAAAATAGGGATTCAAAGTTAAACAGGAATGGTGACAGGTTATTGAAAGAATAAGGTTAATTTGGCTCAAACAGGGATCAAGGAATTATTTATATTTGGACGGTCTTTTATGTTAAGTGGACTGCACACAAAAAGGGCCTGTGATCCTTTCCTAAGCAACCAAACTTCGAACTTAACAAAATAGACCGGGCAAGTTCTAGATGCATGCACAGAGTAAGAATTTATAAAAATAATCTCACACACACTTGGCACCAAGAAACTATATCGCTACCAACTATCAAACAACCACTCGGCTTAAGCAAACTCATTCTAATCATAATCACACAATGACATTCAAGAATCCAGACAGTCAATCGTTTCAACATAAGTACAAAACCAAAAAATTTTTAAGGGGGCCTCGTTTTAGTCAAGAAAACTCCATGCTTGCTATAGACACTAAAAAAAATTTAAAATAACAATCTAAACATGCCGGTTCTACTAGATAGCACACCGGAGGGAAAAGAATTCGGCAACAAAAACCCTCGGTGGTGACTCACAGGTTTCCCCACGAATTAATTAGACTATAGTACAACAACAATTTATGGGTTGCCTCCCATACAGCGCCTGATTTAACGTCGCGGCACGACGCGGGTGTCTTGATTACTCAGACTTCATCAAGACACCCCCGACTTAATAAACAACCGTATGCACAACTATATACCCTATAATAAACAAAAACAACAAATAAAAGTAAAAGCGGGAAAGTATGACTAAGAGTCAAATAAACACACCGGGCTTAATAAACAACCGTATTCCCCGGCAACGGCGCCACTTTTTGATAACGCCCAAACTACACCTCAAATTAACGAGGCGTAAGCGGTCGTAGTCAAGTAAAGAACCCAACAAGGTTAGGGTCGAATCCCACAGAGAATATGGTGAAGATTAAGCCTTTAGTGAAGTACGTGACTGATGGTCAATAGTTTTCGGTAAAAAAAGGGGGGGTTTGTGTGAACAAATCATAAACAAAATAAGTAATAAACGTGTGAGTTTTAATCAATATGATAGAAGGCGAACTAGGGACGTGTTCACCATGGCGTTGTAACAATCGATTCTAGGCGTTACAGGGTTCTTTCTATATACGGGTCACGATGTGATTGCGTCAATGGTATAGTCTAAACGTCTCTCGACCAAATAAACAAATTTCCTTTTCTATTCTCTCGACCTCGAAAAGATGTGCTTTTTAGCTTTCAATCCTAAACATCAAGTAGATTAATCCAGTTACGGCATTAATCATTAAGACGAGAGTTGGTAGTCTCGAATTCTTGTCGTTAATCAAGTTTCCCGGTTTTAATCTCTTTACTCAAGCAAATTAAACCTAGGCATGTTCTAATGTTTGCAACCACTAGAAAACGTGACATAAAGTATGATTAACAACGTGACTACATGTAAATTGAACCCGTCGCTACCCGGAATTTATATCGCTACTTTAGCCATGGCTCCCACAACCCTAGTTGCGGGAGTTTTAGTTACTCATGCTCGAAGAAGAAAAGAAGAAATTCATAATAAAGGAAAGAAGATTCTTACAATATGATGAAAATACCCTTCACTAATCCAAGAACAAGAAAAACAAAGAACTCAAGAACGAATCAAGAACACGAATTCAAGAATACGAAAACGTGTTGTTGCTCTCAAAAATGACTAAAAACTATGCTAAAACTATTGGGTGAACAACATGTAAAATAAACCTATCATAGGGTATTTATAGGAGTCAAAGAAACCAAATCCAAAACGGGCTAGGAATCCCCAAAACGCGGGCAGCCGCTTGACGCTACTGTTTTGGTGCGACGGTCAGGCTGACGGACCGTCACTGCCTTGATGGACCGTCGCCTGGACCGTCAACCTTAGGCAGTGGCACTGCCTCTATGCGACGGTCTTGGTGACGGACCATCACATGTGTGACGGACCGTTACTCAGGCCGTCACTCTTAGGCAGAATCCTCTTTTTCTCGTATTTCCTTCCGTTTCCATGTTTGTCTCCATTTCCTACAAATCCAACATAAAAACATCAAAAACGACAACGGTTGCTTGAAAACGTACGATTGTTCTTAGTTAAAAGGAGTCAAAAGTGACGTAAATTAGCGGCACATCACTATGAATCCAATTGGAGGGTGGGCTGGCCCCACATCCCTTATCTGATATGGTAAATTCTCACTCTGAAGTCCTGGCACTGAGGGAAGCTCTAAAGCAACAGGTACAGAAGCATCGGCACCAACCATTTTTGAACTCATCTTAGGCATCTGAGAAGTAATGAAACAGCTAAATTTTAGAAGTTAATAGAGCCAGGAACACACTATAAGGAGCCAAGAAGATGAAACATTTCCTAACAATTCATTGTAGCTTCCCGCAGATAGGATACGGACATCATTGTATCGATCCGCGAGACTCTACTTAGACACTTGCTTCTGTACCATGACACCGGTGAACCTAGAGCTCTGATACCAAGCTGTCACGACCTGATTTCTCAGGTCATGATGGCACGTACAACCCTCCAGTAGGTGAATCAATCCTCATAGCCTGGAACAGTTAGTAATGGGCTACTACCTAACCAATACGCATAATGAATCGAATTAAGTGGAAGCCGAATATAAAGACAAGACAACACAAAAGCAACAACCCAAAATATATACACGAATGATACTACACCAACCCCAAGACATGGTATCGACAGTATAAAAGTTTCTAATAGAGTAAAGCTCACACTAATGTCTGCACCAAAAATATGCAGAAGTGTAGTATGAGCACCAAGACAACGGGTACTCAGTAGGCATTATCGGTCGACTGAGTGCATATAAGATATAAAAACAATAATAAATAGAACACAAGAAAAGAGTCACGGAAGCAAGAAAGAAGAACAAGGAACTAGCACAATGAGCAATCAACCAAGAGTTTTAAGTATACATGCTAGATCAAGCATATACATAAAACTGAAACACAGGTGTAAGGAAGAAGAACACACCTGGAATCCTTGAAACAATAGTATATAAAAGGAGAGAGAGTCAGGAACATATCAGTATACCAGTAACCTCAAGTAAAAAGAAATGAAGGAAGACAGTTTAACATACTCAAGATGGAATCAACAAGCATAAGGAAGTCATAACACCAATCCAACTTTAAGATAGAATAAACAGGAATCCACCTCACAAGTACAACCCTAGGATGGAATAACTAACCCACAATAACTGAGAAATACTACTCAAATCCTGATAGGAATAGAACCATAACTCACAATCTGCTCTGAAGGACACACAAATGTAACTCAATAAGATAGGACTCCCTAGCCTTCTCAATAATAAAAATCCCACAACCAGAGCCTCAACAGGCTAATAACCGCTAAAGCACAAAGAAACAAGGGTCATAACCAGCTCTATAAAGCAACAAGAGTAATCTAAACTACCTAAAGTCCCAAAGACCGCCCATACAACAAGGAACATAATCAAGTGAAAACAAACCCTCCAGTCACCCATATAATCGGAGCATACACTAAACACACAGCAAACAACAGTAGAATCTGAGTGAAATATGAATGATGATGATAATGATGGAACCAATAATAGTGACTATGTATGCAGCTCCCCATGGCACTTCGATATGAGGACCCATGGTGGGATGTGCCCGCTATATCTCATCCTACATCATATACCCCTCTTCCGGCATGCTCCGCCTGTAGCCAGGTCCTCAAAAAGAGGGCCCGTGAAGGTCCCTGACCATATACAGTAATGAACACAAAATCTCAGAGAATCAAAACCTCAAAGTAGATGCCCAGAGCTGAACCGGGTCTAAAACAGTACTAGCAATCTCAAAAGACCATCTCAAAGGGTGCCCAACGTATACTCGAGTCTAAATTAGTGATAAAAGTCTCAATAATCCTCTTATAAGGTGCCCAAAGTGTACACAGATCTAAATCAGTAAGAAATCATGCCTAGTGCTCTGCCTAGCAGAGCTTAGTATCAGTTGGAAATCAGGTCTAGTACTCTGCCCAGCAGAGCCTAGTATCAGTAGGAAATCAGGTCAAGTGCTCTGCCCAGCAGAGCCTAGTATCAGTAGGAAATCAGTTTACCATTTTATCATTCAAGATACCAAATGCGCCCCCCCCACTGGCTGGCATGGAGTTTTATGGAAATCGTTTTATGTTGGTTCGCGAGCCAAAACCTCAGTAAACATCCCGGGTGGAAACCTTTTCATGGGCTATGATATCCTCTGTCACTCATTATATAATGAGCCATATAACTTCACAACATTCCAGGCCTTCACAGGACTAACTTATAACAACCATCATCTCAGCCTAAATTATACTTCTGTCGTGACTTCATGCATTTCCAAATATACTTTTCTCTATCGTCTTTTTCCTAGGTCAAATACTTAAGGCCCACTGGCCTCTAATGTAATATACATTACTAGACGTTATATACAATTAGCGTGTATGATTAATTTGCAGGTACTCATAGAACCGACATAGGTCTAGGTTACAATCTTTTTAATAACTCCACCCAGTGTACAACCCGAGTTCTCGGTCATGTGCACTAACCCCCGTAGGTGAACATTCCCACTAACCATGGAACGTTATTAATGGGGCCCTACTATCTAACAATATAAGGGAACAAGACGATAGAGAATAGACAACATGAATGTATATATACATATGCGGAAACTAAGCCAAACCCCAAGACCTGGTATCATAGTATAGAGCCAAAACTACATACATGGAGTGCAAACGATCCAAAACAATATATACAGATGTCTCTGAATGGTAATAGAGTACATGAAGCAAAAGATAAACTAAAGCTAAGCTCCGATCGCCAAGAGTTCACCCTCAGTCTGAGGTAGTCCCCAACAGATCTCCAAGCAGGAATCACAGCGATCTAACGGCGATGGCCCACGCTAGGATCTGCACCAAAGATGCAGGGGG
>QJPP01007083.1:0-17589 GCA_003996215.1 Jaltomata sinuosa | reverse complement strand
AAATCACCCCAAGTCTCTGAATCACCAACAGATAGCATACAAGATCTCACAATCCGATCCACTACTAAAGAATCTCCTACTGGGGTCGAAACAGAAACAGGAACGGATAATGGCTCACTAGCCAACCCCAAACAAGGCACAAAGTAGGCAGATACATAGGAACAAGTGGATCCAGGATCAAATAAAGCCATAGCAGACTGATGGCACACAGAAATCGTACCTGTAATCACAGTTATGGCTTTATTTGATCCTGGATCCACTTGTTCCTATGTATCTGCCTACTTTGTGCCTTGTTTGGGGTTGGCTAGTGAGCCATTATCTGTTCCTGTTTCTGTTTCAACCCCAGTAGGAGATTCTTTAGTAGTGGATTGGATTGTGAGATCTTGTATGTTATCTGTTGGTGATTCAGAGACTTGGGGTGATTTCATGATTCTTGATATGCTAGATTTTGATGTGATACTGGGCATGGACTGGTTATCCCCTCACCGTGTGGTTTTGGATTGTTATGCCAAGACCATTACCATAGCTGTGCCCGGTGTATCCCCGGTTGTGTGGCAGGGTTCTGTTAGCCATGTACCATCTGGGATCATCTCTTTTCTTCGAGCTAGGAAGTTGATTTCCCGTGGGTGTTTAGCTTATCTAGCATATGTCCGAGATGTTAGTGCTGACCCTACTTCTCCTGAGTCTGTTCCTGTGGTTAGACACTTCCTCGATGTGTTTCCTACCGACCTGCCAGGCCTTCCACCTGAGAGAGATATTGATTTTGCTATTGAGCTAGAGTTGGGCACTAGGCCCATTTCTATTTCTCCTTACCGTATGGCTCCTGCTGAGTTGAGGGAGCTTAAGGATCAGCTCCAGGATCCGTTAGCTAAGGGGTTTATTAGACCTAGTGTATCACCGTGGGGTGCTCTTGTTCTCTTCGTGAAGAAGAAGGATGGGTCGATGCGCATGTGTATTGATTATCGGCAGCTAAATAGGGTGACAGTGAAGAATAGGTATCCGATGCAGAGGATTGATGATTTGTTTGACCAGCTTCAGGGTTCAGTCGTGTTTTCGAAGATTGATTTGAGGTCTGGCTACCATCAGTTGAGGATTAGGGCGGAGGACATCCCTAAGACAGCATTCAGGACATGTTATGGCCATTATGAGTTCCTGGTGATGTCTTTTGGGTTGACTAATGCCCCCGCAGCCTTTATGAACTTGATGCACAGGGTTCTTGGCCCGTATTTGGACTCATTTGTGATAGTTTTATAGACGACATCTTGGTATACTCGCGTAGTAGAGATGAGCATGAGCAGCACTTGAGGGTTATACTCCAGGATTTGAGAGATCATCGGCTTTATGCCAAGTTCTCAAAGTGTGAGTTTTGGCTTTAGTCAGTTGCATTCCTAGGGCACGTGGTGTCTAAGAATGGGATTTAGGGTTGATCCGGGAAGATTTTCAGCGGTTTTGTGAGTGGCCTAGACTCATCTATCCGTTACTGAGGTTCGCAGCTTATTGGGTTAGCAGCGTTACTACCGACGGTTTTCGTTGAGAGAATTCCTCTCATATGCAGCAACCTTGACTATGCTGACGGAGTATATCCATTTCAGGTGTCCGGCCATCAGTTACGAGATAAGCTTCAGAGGCTTAAGGACTTAATTGACATTCAGGCTCCAGTTTTGACTTTGCCGTTTGAGGGTCAGAGCTTCTCCATGTATTGTGATGCTTCTGGGGTTGGTCTTGGTTGTGTGTTGATGCAGCAGGGTCGAGTAGTAGCATATGCGTCGAGGCAGCTGAAGATTCACGAGCGCAACTACCCCACTCATGACTTAGAGTTGGCGGCGGTAGTTTTCGCGCTCAAGATCTGGAGGCATTACCTATATGGAGTTCACTGTGAGATCTTCACCGATCACCGTAGTCTTTAGTATATCACGAGTCAGCGAGAGTTGAACTCGAGACAGAGGAGATGGGTCGAGTTACTGAAGGACTATGACTTCACTATTCTGTATCATCCGGGCAAGGCAAACATGGTAGCGGATGCCTTGATCGGAATGGCGGGTAAGTATGGGTAGCCTAGCTTCTCTTCCAGTTCTCAAGCGACCATTGGCCCTTGACATCCAGTCCTTGGCTAACCGTTGTTAGGTTTAGGCACTTGCCTTGTCGGATCCTAGCAGAGTTCTTGCCAGTATTGAGGTTCGTTCTACTTTGATTGATCAGATTCAGAGCCGTCAGTTTGAGGATCAGCAGTTGTGTGACCTTCGTGATCGGGTTGTTCAGGGTGAGACCAGTCGGGCTACTCTAGATTCAGATGGGGTTCTGAGGTTTGATAGTCGCCTTTGTGTTCTGAGGATTAGTGATTTGATTCAGTTGATACTTCATGAGGCACATTGTACTAGATACTCCATTCACCCTGGCATAGCAAAGATGTATAGGGACTTGAGACAGCTTTACTGGTGGAGTGGTATGAAGCGGGATATAGCGGATTTCACATCTCGGTGCTTGAACTGCCAGCAGGTTAAGTTCGAGCACATGAGACCTGGTGGTTTGATGCAGCGACTTCCCATTCCTGAGTGGAAGTGGGAAGGGATTACTATGGACTTCGTTGTTGGTTTGCCTCGTACTTCCCATGGGTTTGATTCCATATGGGTGATTGTTGATAGGCTGACTAAGTCAGCACATTTCTTGCCGGTTCAGACTTCTTATGGTGCAGAGAGGTTAGCTCAGATCTACCTTCGTGAGATTGTTCGGTTGCATGGGATCCCAGCTTCTATCATTTCAGACCGTGGCACTCAGTTCACATCTCAGTTCTGGAGGGCTATTCAGCGAGATTTGGGTACAGAGGTTAATCTTAGTACCGCTTTCCACCCTCAGACAGATGGCCAGTCCGAGAGGACTTTTAGATTTTGGAGGACATGCTTCGGGCCTGTGTTCTTGACTTTGGAGGTTCTTGGGATCAGTTTGTTCCCTTGGCAGAGTTTGCTTATAATAACAGCTTCCATTCGAGTATCGTCATGGCACCTTTTGAGGCTTTGTATGGCAGGCGTTGCAGATCACCGGTAGGTTGGTTTGATGGTTTTAGTGCTGGGCCACAGAGCACAGATTTGCTTCGAGATTCCTTAGACCGAGTCCGAGTGATTCAGGACAGACTTCGGGCAGCTCAGAGCAGGCAGAAGAGTTATGCTGATCGTAGGCTTCGTGCCTTGGAGTTTAGTGTCGGTGACTTGGTATTTCTCCGGGTATCGCCCATGAAGGGCGTGATGAGATTTGGTAGGCGGGGCAAGCTTAGCCCCAGGTACATTGGGCCGTTTGAGATTCTTCAGAGGGTCGGTAGCATTGCCTATCAGCTAGCCTTGCCTCCGATGTTTTCAGCTATACATCCTGTATTTCATGTTTCGATGCTGCGTCGGTATGTACCAGATGAGTCTCATGTGATGCAGTGGGATTCAGTTCAGTTGGGTGAGGATTTAGCCTTTGTTGAGGAGCCGGCAGCTATTTTGGCCAGAGATGTCAGGAGATTGGGTCTCGAGAGATCCCGGTTGTTAAGGTTCAGTGGAGGCACCATCCAGTCGAGGAGGCTACCTGGGAGATCGAGAGAGATATGCGGGATCAGTATCCGCAGCTATTTTAGCCTTCAGGTACCCCCTTGACCTTGACTTTCGAGGACGAAATCCCTTTTTAGTAGTGGATGATGTAATGACCCTTCCGGTCATTTCCACGTATAAGTTTTGAAGTCAAGCAAATCGACAAAAGTTATCGTGATACCAAGTTGTCACGACCTAATTTCTCGGTCATGATGGCACCTACAACCCCCGGTAGGTGAACCAATCCCCGTAGCCCAGAACAGCTAGTAATGGGCTACTATCTAGCAAATAAGGGAACAAGACGAATAAAATAGATAACAGGGATGTAAATATATACATATGCGGAAATTAAATCAAACCCCAAGACCTGGTATCATAGTATAGAGACAAACTACATACATGGAGTGCAAGTAACCAAAAGAATATAGATACAGATGTCTCTGAATGGTAATAGAGTACATGAAGCAAAAGATAAACTAAAGCTAAGCTCCGATCGCCAAGAGCTCACCCTCAGCCTGAAGTAGTCCCCAGCAGACCTCCAAGCACGAATAACAACGATCTAACGGCGATGGCCCACGCTAGGATATGCACCCAAAGATGCAGGGGGTAGGGGTGAGCACCAAATGCGAAGCATAAGGTACCCAGTAGGTATCATAGGCCGACTGGGCACATATAAGATAAAAGCATAGTAATAGACAGAATAGAAGCAAGTAGTCACAGAAATCAACGAAAGTACACAGGAACTAGCCCAGAGGGAAATCAACAGAACCACATATGAGGCTAGTAAGCAGAATATACACACCATAGGCACAGGTGAAAGTAAGAAATAACGCACCTGGGGTCCTTGCAACAACAGTGTATACAAAATAAGTCTACGAAATGGACGGTATACCGGTAACCTCAAGTGTAAGAAGAAGAGAGAAAGAGTAATAATAGGCATGCTCAGAGACATGAATCAAACTCAACTAATCATACCAATCTCATACTTATCCATAACAGAGAACAATTCTGTAAGTAAAAGCAAAAGTCTACCTACAGTCCCCCGGCCGCCCATACAACCGAGAAACACAAACAAGTGAAAACAAACCCTCCGGCATCCCATACTACCGGAGCGTACAATCAGCAAACAGCAAACAAGGGTGGAGTCTTAAACAATGAATGATATGATGCATGAAGATCTCAAGTGCCATGGTATCTCTGTATGTACCTCCTCCGGCGCCGATCCGGCCCAGCAGGTAGGTTCCATGGAAGGACTCTGCCCGTATACCTCTACTCCACCGTATACCCCTCCCCCGGCACACGCAGCCCGTAGCCCCTGGCCCGGATGGCAAGGTCCATGGAGGTCCCCGACCCCATACTAAAACTCATTATCAGAACATGTCGTCCGGAAGCAAGTCCGGTGTCAGGATGGAGACCCAGTCTCGAATATGCAATGCCCAGACCCTGTCCAGGACTAAAGTAGTAGGAAAATGTCTCAAAAACCCCTCCAAGGGTGCCCGAGCGTAACCGGGTCTAAACAGTAAAAAGTCATCTAAGGTGCTCGGTCCGACCGAGGCTAAAAATCATCTCAAGTAGCAAGAAAACTCAACTAGCACTCCGGCCCTGCCGAGTCTAGTGTAGTAGTAAAACTGGTGTCTTAAAACATAATTTTACTTTCTTTTACCCAAGAATACTCACAAGTCAAATCAACCATTTCCAAATCATTTCCATCAAAAACGGGCCCCTCGGGCCATGCAAGGTTTAGAAAACGGTGCTCAGTAGGTTACGGTTTATTTTCCCCAGACTCCGTATATATAAAATAAAATTGTATTAATGGGCATCCTTGGGTTGGTTTATTAGGTTGGTACCACAGACCTCGACCGCGTTATTCATGTCCGCCTACTTTTGTTCCTCCGTTGCTTGTAGTATTTGTTATTATATTTTATTTACCCTTGTGGTCCTGTGAGGCCTTGTTGACTCTGGAACATAGAAGGTGGGATTTTGGGGAATGTCCGCGAAGTCCCGGGCATAGAATTATCCTTCTAGGCTGGTTATGCTTGCTGAGTAGCTGTGGGCCTGTGCAGGGTCGATAGGTTGATTGTGAGCTGCTGGGCAGCTACTGTGTGTGATCATACCATTTTCATGCATATAAAGAGGTTTTATCCATGTTTTACTGTGGTTTTGGCTTCGGGCCTACTGGCACTATTTTCTAAACCTTGCATGGCCCGGGGGGCCCATTTTTGATGAAAATGATTTGGAAATGGTTGATTTAACTTGTGAGTGTTCTTGGGTAAAAGAAAGTAAAATTATATTTTAAAACACCAGTTTTACTACTACACTAGACTCGGCAGGGCCGGAGTGCTAGTTGAGTTTTCTTGCTACTTGAGATGGTTTTTAGTCTCGGTCGGACCGAGCACCTGAGATGACTTTTTACTGTTTAGACCCGGTTACGCTCGGGCACCCTTGGAGGGGTTTTAGAGACATTTTCTTACTACTTTAGTCCTGGACAGGGTCTGGGCATTGCATATTCGAGACTGGGTCTCCATCCTGATACCGGACTTGCTTCCGGGCGACATGTTCTGATACTCAGTTTTTGTATGGGGTCTGGGACCTCTATGGACCTTGCCATCCGGGCCAGGGGCTATGGGCTGCGTGTGCCGGAGGAGGGGTATACGGTGGAGTAGAGGTATACGGGCAGTGTCCTTCCATGGAACCTACCTGCTGTGCCGGATCGGCGCCGGAGGAGGTACATACAGAGATACCATGGCACTTGAGATCTTCATGCATCATATCATTCATTGTTTGAGGCTACACCCTTGTTTGCTGTTTGCTGATTGTACGCTCCGGTAGTATGGGATGCCGGAGGGTTTGTTTTCACTTGTTTGTGTTCCTCGGTTGTATGGGGGCCGGGGGACTGTAGGTAGACTTTTGCTTTAATTACAGAATTGTTCTCTATTTATGGATAAATATGAGATTGGTATGATTAGTTGAGTTTGATTCATGTCTCTGAGCATGCCTATGAGAAGAAGGATGGGTCGATGGGCATGTGTATTGATTATCGGCAGCTGAATAGGGTGACAGTGAAGAATAGGTATCCGATGCCGAGGATTGATGATTTGTTTGACCAGCTTCAGGTTCAGTTTGTGTTTTCGAAGATTGATTTGAGGTCTGGCTACCATCAGTTGAGGATTAGGGCGGAGGACATCCCTAAGACAGCATTCAGGACACGTTATGGCCATTATGAGTTCCTAGTGATGTCTTTTTGGTTGACTAATGCCCCCGCAGCCTTTATGAATTTGATGCACAGGGTTCTTGGCCCGTATTTGGACTCATTTGTGATAGTTTTTATAGACGACATCTTGGTATACTCGCGTAGTAGAGATGAGCATGACAGCACTTGAGGGTTATACTCCAAACTTTGAGAGATCATCGGCTTTATGCCAAGTTCTCAAAGTGTGAGTTTTGGCTTGAGTCAGTTGCATTCCTAGGGCACGTGGTGTCTAAGGATGGGATTAGGGTTGATCCGGGAAAGATTTCAGCGATTTGTGAGTGGCCTAGACCTACTACTGTTACTGAGGTTCGCAGCTTTATTGGGTTAGCAGGTTACTACCGACGGTTCGTTGAGGGATTCTCTTCCATAGCAGCACCCTTGACTATGCTGACTAGGAAGGATATCCCATTTCAGTGGTCGGATCAGTGCGAGGATAGCTTCCAGAGGCTTATGGCCTTATTGACTTCAGCTCCAGTTTTGACTTTGCCGGTTGAGGGTCAGAGCTTCTCCGTGTATTGTAATGCTTCTAGGGTTGGTCTTGGTTGTGTGTTGATGCAGCAGGGTCGAGTAGTAGCATATGCGTCGAGACAACTGAAGATTCACGAGCGCAACTACCCCACTCATGACTTAGAGTTGGCGGCGGTAGTTTTTGCGCTTAAGATCTGGAGGCATTACCTATATGGAGTTCACTGTGATATCTTCACTGATCACCGTAGTCTTCAGTATATCACGAGTCAGTAGGAGTTGAACTCGAGGCAGAGGAGATGGGTCGAGTTACTGAAGGACTATGACTTCACTATTCTGTATCATCCGGGCAAGGCAAACATGGTAGCGGATGCCTTGAGTCGGAAGGCGGTAAGTATGGGTAGCCTAGCTTCTCTTTAAGTTTCAGAGCGACCATTGGCCTTGGACATCCAGTCCTTGGCTAACCGTTTAGTTAGGCTTGACTTGTCGGATCCTAGCAGAGTTCTTGCCAGTATTGAGGTTCGTTCTACTTTGGTTGATCAGATTCAGAGCCGTCAGTTTGAGGATCAGCAGTTGTGTGACCTTCGTGATTGGGTTGTTCAGGGTAAGACCAGTCGGGCTACTCTAGAGTCAGATGGGGTTCTGAGGTTTGATAGTCGCCTTTGTGTTCCGAGGATTAGTGATTTCATTCAGTTGATACTTCACGAGGCACATTGTACTAGATACTCTATTCACCCTGGCACAGCAAAGATGTGTAGGGACTTGAGACAGCTTTACTGGTGGAGTGGTATGAAGCGGGATATAGCGGATTTCATATCTCGGTGCTTGAACTTCCAGCAGGTTAAGTTCGAGCACATGAGACCTGGTGGTTTGATGCAGCGACTTCCCATTCCTGAGTGGAAGTGGGAAGGGATTACTATGGACTTCGTTGTTGGTTTGCCTCGTACTTCCCATGGGTTTGATTCCATATGGGTGATTGTTGATAGGCTGACTAAGTCAGCACATTTCTTGTCGGTTCAGACTTCTTATGGTGCAGAGAGGCTAGCTCAGATATACCTTCGTGAGATTGTTCGGTTGCACGGGGTCCCAACTTCTATCATTTTAGACTGCGGCACTCAGTTCACATCTCAGTCTGGAGGGCTATTCAGCGAGATTTGGGTACAGAGGTTCATCTTAGTACCGCTTTCCACCCTCAGACAGATGGCCAGTCCGAGAGGACTATTCAGATTTTGGAGGACATGCTTCGGGCCTGTGTTCTTGACTTTGGAGGTTCTTGGGATCAGTTTGTTCCCTTGGCAGAGTTTGCTTATAATAACAGCTTCCATTCGAGTATCGGCATGGCACCTTTTGAGGCTTTGTATGGCAGGCGTTGCAGATCACCGGTAGGTTGGTTTGACAGTTTTAGTGCTGGGGCCACAGAGCACAGATTTGCTTCGAGATTCCTTAGACTGAGTCCGAGTGATTCAGGACAGACTTCGGGCAGCTCAGAGCAGGCAGAAGAGTTATGCTGATCGTCGGCTTCGTGCCTTGGAGTTTAGCGTCGGTGACTTGGTGTTTCTCCGTGTATCGCCCATGAAGGGCGTGATGAGATTTGGTAGGCGGGGCAAGCTTAGCCCCAGGTACATTGGGCCGTTTGAGATTCTGCAGAGGGTTGGTAGCGTTGCCTATCAGTTAGCCTTACCTCCGATGTTTTCAGCTATACATCCTGTATTCATGTTTCGATGTTGCGTCGGTATGTCCCAGATGAGTCTCATGTGTTGCTGGGAATTCAGTTCAGTTGGATGGGTTTAGCCTTTGTTGAGGAGCCGGCAGCTATTTTGGCCAGAGATGTCAGGAGATTGAGGTCTCGAGAGATCCCAGTTGTTAAGGTTCAGTAGAGGCACCGTCCAGTCGAGGAGGCTACCTGGGAGACCGAGAGAGAGATGCGGGATCAGTATCCGCAGCTATTTTAGCCTTCAGGTACCCCCTTGACCTTGACTTTCGAGGACGAAAGCCCTTTTTAGTAGTGGATGATGTAATGACCCTTCCAGTCATTTCCATGTATAAGTTTTGAAGTCAAGCAAATCGACAAAAGTTATCGTAAGATCTTTAACAAATTTTCTGAACTTTGGGTCAAATGTCTCAGGGTTTTTCTCCCAATATATAAAGAGTTAGAAGTCGCCCGAGATACCAAATCGAAGGTCTACGAGTCTAGTTTCCTACGCACAAAACCTCACGTCCAACTGATCTCGGAGTAAAAAGTTATGACTGTTTTACCGCGGACTATCTGGCAGAAAACGGGTTGCGAACCGGGTCGCGAACCGGGTCGGGTCAAACTCGATTTAAGCCTCGACTTCACGTTTTAAAACGCCATTTCAGTGCCGAAACAGTAATAAAATATAAGGGAGGTTCCCGAGAGAATTCTTTAGTATCGAAATCGTGCGTATTTGAAAATATTTTATTTAAAAGTCGAAGGTGGTAGGAGGTTATATTATATTATTATTACCTTTGAAAAATATTTTAACGGAGATAGTAAATTTAGTTATGTTGAAAATTATTATTATAAATATAGTAGGTTTTGTTTGAAATAATTTTCTATGAATTATGGTATATTTAAAATATTATATTTATTTTACCACAAACTTATGCAATACCCAAGTATATAAATAACGGGATAAGAATTCATTTTTGTCCTTGCCACCTCCACTCCACGTGGAGGTGGAGGGAGTAGCCAACAGTCAACTGTCTACGTGGTGTCACTCCTAGTGTGACTTATCAACCTAACTTAACTTACATTATGTAAGTATTTATTAAACATATTCACTGGAAGAGTGATTTCTTTTTCTCTCAACAAACACATCAATTACATAGCTGCTCCATATACATTCATACGTATACAGAGAAGGGGATTGGTGGAACCAATTAATTGTTGACGTTATATTAAATTTTCTGAAGAAAATCAATTATCTACGTCAAGTTATTCAAGCCCAAATCCGATTATGATTTAGTTTTGGATTTTTCGGAGAGGTTCAAGCTTGTCATCGGACGACAGGTAGGTTACGGTTTATTTTCCCTAGACTCCGCATATATAGAATAAAATTGTATTAATGGGCATCCTTGGGTTGGACTATTAGGTTGGCACCACAGACCTCGACCGCTTTATTCATGTCAGCCTACTTTTGTTCCTCCGTTGTTTGTAGTAATTGTCGTTATATTTTATTTACCCTTGTGGTCCTGTGAGGCCTTGTTGACTCTGGAACATAGAAGGTGGGATTTTGGGAATGTCCGCGAGTCCCGGGCATAGAATTATCCTTCTAGGCTGGTTATGCTTGCTGAGTAACTGTGGGCCTGTGCAGGGTCGATAGGTTGATTGTGAGTTGCGGGGCAGCTATTGTGTGTGATCATACCATTTCCATGCATATAAAGAGGTTTTATCCATGTTTTACTGTGGTTTTGGCTTCGGGCCTACTGGCACTATTTTCTAAACCTTGCATGGCCCGGGGGGCCGGATCGGCGCCGGAGGAGGTACATACAGAGATACCATGGCACTTGAGATCTTCATGCATCATATCATTCATTGTTTGAGACTCCACCCTTGTTTGCTGTTTACTGAGTGTACGCTCCGGTAGTATGGGATGCCGGAGGGTTTGTTTTCACTTGTTTGTGTTCCTCGGTTGTATGGGTGGCCGGGGGACTGTAGGTAGACTTTTGCTTTTTACTTACAGAATTGTTCCCTATTATGGATAAGTATGAGATTGGTATGATTAGTTGGGTTTGATTCATGTCTCTGAGCATGCCTATTATTACTCTTTCTCTCTTCTTCTTACACTTGAGGTTACCGGTATACCGTCCATTTCGTAAACTTATTTTGTATACACTATTGTTGCAAGGACCCCAGGTGCGTTATTTCTTACTTTCACCTGTGCCTATGAGGTGTATATTCTTCTTACTAGCCTCATATGTGGTTCTGTTGATTTCCCTCTGGGCTAGTTCCTGTGTATCTTTCGTTGATTTCTGTGACTACTTGCTTCCATTCTATCTATTACTACGCTTTTATCTTATATGTGCCCAGTCGGCCTATGATACCTACTGGGTACCTTATGCTTCGCATTTGGTGCTCACCCCTACCCCCTGCATCTTTGGGCGCAGATCCTAGCGGGGGCCATCGCCGTTAGACCGTTGTGAATCGTGCTTGGAGATCTGTTGGAGACTACTTCAGGCTGAGGGTGAGCTCTTGGCGATCGGAGCTTAGCTTTAGTTTATCTTTTGCTTCATGTACTCTATTACCATTCAGAGACATCTGTATCTATATTCTTTTGGTTACTTGCACTCCATGTATGTAGTTTGGCTCTATACTATGATACCAGGTCTTGGGGTTTGATTTAATTTCCGCATATGTATATATTTACATCGCTGTTATCTATTTTATTCGTCTTGTTCCCTTATTTGCTAGATAGTAGCCCATTACTAGCTGTTCTGGGCTACGGGGATTGGTTCACCTACCGGGGGTTGTAGGTGCCATCATCAGTGAGTAATGGGCTACTATCTAGCAAATAAGGGAACAAGACGAATAAAATAGATAACAGGGATATAAATATATACATATGCGGAAACTAAACCAAACCCAAGACCTGGTATCATAGTATAGAGCCAAACTACATACATGGAGTGCAAATAAACCAAAACTATATATACAGATGTCTCTGACTGGTAATAGAGTACATGAAGCAAAAGATAAACTAAAGCTAAGCTCCGATCGCCAAGAGCTCACCCTCAGCCTGAAGTAGTCCCCAGCAGACCTCCAAGCACGAATCACAATGATCTAACGGCGATGGCCCACGCTAGGATCTGCACCCAAAGATTCAGGGGGTAGGGGTGAGCACCAAATGTGAAGCATAAGGTACCCAGTAGGTATCATAGGCCGACTGGGCACATATAAGATTAAAGCATAGTAATAGACAGAATAGAAGCAAGCAGTCACAGAAATCAACGAAAGGTACACAGGAACTAGCCTAGAGGGAAATCAACAGAACCACATATGAGGCTAGTAAGAAGAATATACACCTCATAGGCACAGGTGAAAGTAAGAAATAACGCACCTGGGGTCCTTGCAACAATAGTGTATACAAAATAAGTTTACGAAATGGACGGTATACCGGTAACCTCAAGTGTAAGAAGAAGAGAGAAAGAGTAGTAATAGGCATGCTCAGAGACATGAATCAAACTCAACTAATCATACCAATCTCATACTTATCCATAATAGAGAACAATTCTGTAAGTAAAAGCAAAAGTCTACCTACAGTCCCCCGGCCGCCCATACAACCGAGGAACACAAACAAGTGAAAACAAACCCTCCAGCGCCGATCCGGCCCAGCAGGTAGGTTCCATGGAAGGACACTGCCCGTATACCTCTACTCCACCGTATACCCCTCCTCCGGCACACGCAGCCCGTAGCCCCTGGCCCGGATGGTAAGGTCCATGGAGGTCCCAGACCCCATACTAAAACTCAGTATCAGAACATGTCGCCCGGAAGCAAGTCCGGTATCAGGATGGAGACCCAATCTCGAATATGCAATGCCCAGACCCTGTCCAGGACTAAAGTAGTAGGAAAATGTCTCAAAACCCCTCCAAGGGTGCCCGGGCGTAACCGGGTCTAAACAGTAAAAAGTCATCTCAGGTGCTCGATCCGACCGAGACTAAAAACCATCTCAAGTTGCAAGAAAACTCAACTAGCACTCCGGCCCTGCCGAGTCTAGTGTAGTAGTAAAACTGGTGTTTTAAAACATAATTTTACTTTCTTTTACCCAAGAACGCTCACAAGTCAAATCAACCATTTCCAAATCATTTCAATCAAAAATGGGCCCCCCGGGCCATACAAGGTTTAGAAAACAGTGCCAGTAGGCCCGAAGCCAAAACCACAGTAAAACATGGATAAAACCTCTTTATATGCATTGAAATTGTATGATCACACACAATAGCTGCCCAGCAGCTCACAATCAACCTATCGACCCTGCACAGGCCCACAGCTACTCAGCAAGCATAACCAGCCTAGAAGGATAATTCTATGCCCGGGACTTCGCGGACATTCCCCAAAATCCCACCTTCTATGTTCCAGAGTCAACAAGGCCTCACAGGACCACAAGGGTAAATAAAATATAATAACAAATACTACAAGCAACGGAGGAACAAAAGTAGGCAGACATGAATAATGCGGTCGAGGTCTGTGGTACCAACCTAATAAACCAACCCAAGGATGCCCATTAATACAATTTTATTTTATATATACGGAGTCTAGGGAAAATAAACCGTAACCTACCTGTCGTCCGATGACAAGCTTGAACCTCTCCGAAAAGCTCCGAAACCAAAATTAAACTTGAACTCGGGCTTGAATAATTTGACGTAGATAATTATCTTCCCTTTTTATTCAACGTGCAAACATGCACCTCTATGCCTAATAGCTATTTATCATACAGATATGGAGCAAAAGGAGCAAATGCTTGCTGAAGTTTTTATCCAAGTTCAAGGCATTTCTATGGATTAGGATCAATTGATAGTAATGCTGCCAACTTCCAAAAGATCCCACCATTTACTTGGGTGATTGCTGGCCACTCCTTCCACCTACACATGGAGTGGAGGTGGCACTTACAACTGATCTCGGAGTAAAAAGTTATGACTGTTTTACCGCGGACTGTCTGGCAGAAAATGGGTTGCGAACCGGGTCGCGAACCGGGTCGGGTCAAACTCAATTTAAGCCTCGACTTCACATTTTAAAACGTCATTTCAGTTCCGAAACAGTAATAAAACATAAGGGAGGATCCAGACAGAATTCTTGAGTATCAAAATCGTGCGTTGGCGAATTACGAGCCTAAACTTAAGAATTTTATTAGCATCGTGCGTGTATTTGAAAATATTTTATTTAAAAGTTGAATTTGGTAAAAACTATATTAGTATTGCCTTTTCAAATATTTTAAAGGGTTATGGGAAATGTTATAATTGTATATGTATTTATTTTATAAAGTTTTTATACATTGTATTATTTTAACGGAGATAGTAAACTTAATTACATTGAAATTTATTAATATAATATAGTAGGTTTTGTTTGAAATAATTTTCTATGAATTATGGTATATTTAAAATATTATATTTATTTTACCACAAACTTATGCAATACCCGAGTATATACTTAGCGGGGTGAAATTGGTTGCCACCTCCACCCCCACGTGTAAGTGGGAGATGAAGGCAGCAACTAGTATATTTAGTAGTGGCATCATTTGGAAGTTAGGCAGTGTAATGATTGTTGGCAACATTGGACCTTACTGAAAGTATATATATATATATGTATATTACCATTACATACAACTATGCACATTCTTAAATACTCCTTCACATTGAGGTGTTGTTGTGAGAAAAATATATTTGATAAAGTAAATCAATTATCTACGTCAAGTTATTCCATCCTAAACCCGATTCTAATTTAGTTTTGGATTTTCTTGGAGTGGTTCGAGCTTGGACTTCGTTGTTCTAGCAGCTTGTCGTCGGACGACAGGTAGGTTACGGTTTATTTTCCCTAGACTCCGCATATATAGAATAAAATTGTATTAATGGGCATCCTTGGGTTGGTTTATTAGGTTGGTACCACAGACCTCGACCGCTTTATTCATGTCCGCCTACTTTTGTTCCTCCGTTGTTTGTAGTATTTGCCGATATATTTTATTTACCCTTGTGGTCCTGTGTGGCCTTGTTGACTCTGGAACATAGAAGGTGGGATTTTGGGAATGTCCGCGAGTCCCGGGCATAGAATTATCCTTCTAGGCTGGTTATGCTTGCTGAGTAGCTGTGGGCCTGTGCAGGGTCGATAGGTTGATTGTGAGCTGCGAGGCAGCTATTGTGTGTGATCATACCATTTCCATGCATATAAAGAGGTTTTATCCATGTTTTACTGTGGTTTTGGCTTCGGGCCTACTGGCACTGTTTTCTAAACCTTGCATGGCCCGGGGGGCCCGTTTTTGATGGAAGATTGATTTGGAAATGGTTGATTTGACTTGTGAGTATTTTCTTGGGTAAAAGAAAGTAAATTATGTTTAATAAGACACCAATTTTTTACTACAACACTAGACTCGGCAGGGCCGGGGTGCTAGTTGAGTTTTCTTGTTACTTGAGATGATTTTTAGCCTCGGTCGGACCGAGCACCTGAGATGACTTTTTACTGTTTAGACCCGGCTACGCCCGGGCACCCTTGGAGGGGTTTTTGAGACATTTCCTACTACTTTAGTCCTGGACAGGGTCTGGGCATTGCATATTCGAGACTGGGTCTCTATCCTCGATAACCCGGGACTTGCTTCCGGGACGACCATTTTCTGATACTGGTTTAGTATGAGGTCCGGGGACCTCCATGGACCTTGCCAATCCGGGCAGGGGCTACGGCTGCGTGTGGCCGGAGGGAGGGTAACGGGAGGTAGAGGTATAACGGGCAGTGTCCTTCCATGGGAACCTACCTGCTGGGTGTTCGGATCGGTGCCCGGAGAGGTACATCCATGAGATAACCAATGGCACTAGAGATCTTCATGCCATCATATGCATTCATGTTTGAGGTTCCACCTTGTTTGATGTTTGCTGATTGTACGCTCCGGTAGTAGGGATGCCGGGAGGGTTTGTTTTCACTTGTTTTGTGTTGCTCGTTGTATGGGCGGCCGAGGGACTGTAGGAAGACTCTTTCTATTTACTTGTAGAATTATTCCCTGTTACGGTTAATTATGGAATTGGTTACTGCTAGACTGTTAGTTGCTGGGTGTGAGATTGATATGATTAGTTGGGCTTGATTCATGTCTCTGAGCATGCCTATTATTACTCTTCTCTCTTCTTCTTACACTTGAGGTTACCGGTATACCGTCCATTTCGTAAACTTATTTTGTATACACTGTTGTTGCAAGGACCCCAGGTGCGTTATTTCTTACTTTCACCTGTGCCTATGGTGTGTATATTCTGCTTACTAGCCGCATATGTGGTTCTGTTGATTTCCCTCTGGGCTAGTTCCTGTGTATCTTTCGTTGATTTCTGTGACTACTTGCTTCTATTCTGTCTATTACTACGCTTTTATCTTATATGTGCCCAGTCGGCCTATGATACCTACTGGGTACCTTATGCTCGCATTTGGTGCTCACCCCTACCCCCTGCATTCTTTGGGTGCAGATCCTAGCGTGGGCCATCGCCGTTAGATCATTGTGATTTCGTGCTTGTGAGATCTTGTTTGGGGACTACTTCAGCTTGAGGGTGAGCTCTTGGTCGATCGGAGCTTAGATTTAGTTTATTCTTTTGCTTCATGTACTCTATTACCATTCAGAGATCATCCCTGTATATATAGTTTTGGATTATTTGCACCCCATGTACTGTAGTTTGGCTCCATACTATGCTACCAGGTCTTGGGGTTGATTTAATTTCCGCATATGTATATGTATATACTCCTGTTATCTATTTTATTCGTCTTGTTCCCTTATTTGATAGATAGTAGCCCATTACTAACTGTTCTGGGCTACGGGGATTGGTTCACCTACCGGGGGTCGTAGGTGCCATCATGACCGAGAAATTGGGTCGTGACAACTTGGTATCAGAGCTTTAGGTTCACCGGTGTCATCGGTATAGGAGCCAATGTCTAGTAGAGTCCTGCGGATCGGGGCGGAGACGTCCGTACTCAATCTTTGAGAGGCTACAGTGACATTTTAGGAAATTCGACTCTTTCATTGCTTCTGTGTCATGCGTACTACCCTTGAAGTTTCTGGAGATCTCATTTATTCTACTTCATTCTTCCACAGATGGTTCGTACGAGATCATCGGTATCCCGCGGAGATGAGCCTCCAGCGCCAGCTCCAGCGCCATCTCCAGTACCTGCTCCAGTGCCCACTTCTGTGCCAGCTTCAGCCGCAGCTCAGTCTCCAGATATTCGGGGATTACTATTACAGCTTTTGGGTGTGATTAGAGAGCGGCCTTCTGAGGTAGCGCAGACATCCGCTCAGGGGGCAGCCCTGGGTGCACAAAGCTTAGGAGCGCAGCCGGCTACTATGGCTCCCCGTGCGGAGGTCATTCCGGTCCCATCTGTTGCACAGCCTCTTGCTCCTCGCCCAGCTATGACAGAGTCAGAGCAGAAGGCATTGGGTAGGTTTTTGAGGTTAGCACCTCCGAGATTTGCTGGTACTGCTGGACAGGATCCACATGACTTTATTACTACCTGTGAGGAGATGTTGCATCATCTGGGTTTGTTAGAGACTCACGGGGTTGGTTATACTATGATACCAGGTCTTGGGGTTGATTTAATTTCCGCATATGTATATGTATATA
>QJPP01007082.1:0-24285 GCA_003996215.1 Jaltomata sinuosa | reverse complement strand
TATTATATTATTATTACCTTTGAAAAATATTTTAACGGAGATAGTAAATTTAGTTATGTTGAAAATTATTATTATAAATATAGTAGGTTTTGTTTGAAATAATTTTCTATGAATTATGGTATATTTAAAATATTATATTTATTTTACCACAAACTTATGCAATACCCAAGTATATAAATAACGGGATAAGAATTCATTTTTGTCCTTGCCACCTCCACTCCACGTGGAGGTGGAGGGAGTAGCCAACAGTCAACTGTCTACGTGGTGTCACTCCTAGTGTGACTTATCAACCTAACTTAACTTACATTATGTAAGTATTTATTAAACATATTCACTGGAAGAGTGATTTCTTTTTCTCTCAACAAACACATCAATTACATAGCTGCTCCATATACATTCATACGTATACAGAGAAGGGGATTGGTGGAACCAATTAATTGTTGACGTTATATTAAATTTTCTGAAGAAAATCAATTATCTACGTCAAGTTATTCAAGCCCAAATCCGATTATGATTTAGTTTTGGATTTTTCGGAGAGGTTCAAGCTTGTCATCGGACGACAGGTAGGTTACGGTTTATTTTCCCTAGACTCCGCATATATAGAATAAAATTGTATTAATGGGCATCCTTGGGTTGGACTATTAGGTTGGCACCACAGACCTCGACCGCTTTATTCATGTCAGCCTACTTTTGTTCCTCCGTTGTTTGTAGTAATTGTCGTTATATTTTATTTACCCTTGTGGTCCTGTGAGGCCTTGTTGACTCTGGAACATAGAAGGTGGGATTTTGGGAATGTCCGCGAGTCCCGGGCATAGAATTATCCTTCTAGGCTGGTTATGCTTGCTGAGTAACTGTGGGCCTGTGCAGGGTCGATAGGTTGATTGTGAGTTGCGGGGCAGCTATTGTGTGTGATCATACCATTTCCATGCATATAAAGAGGTTTTATCCATGTTTTACTGTGGTTTTGGCTTCGGGCCTACTGGCACTATTTTCTAAACCTTGCATGGCCCGGGGGGCCGGATCGGCGCCGGAGGAGGTACATACAGAGATACCATGGCACTTGAGATCTTCATGCATCATATCATTCATTGTTTGAGACTCCACCCTTGTTTGCTGTTTACTGAGTGTACGCTCCGGTAGTATGGGATGCCGGAGGGTTTGTTTTCACTTGTTTGTGTTCCTCGGTTGTATGGGTGGCCGGGGGACTGTAGGTAGACTTTTGCTTTTTACTTACAGAATTGTTCCCTATTATGGATAAGTATGAGATTGGTATGATTAGTTGGGTTTGATTCATGTCTCTGAGCATGCCTATTATTACTCTTTCTCTCTTCTTCTTACACTTGAGGTTACCGGTATACCGTCCATTTCGTAAACTTATTTTGTATACACTATTGTTGCAAGGACCCCAGGTGCGTTATTTCTTACTTTCACCTGTGCCTATGAGGTGTATATTCTTCTTACTAGCCTCATATGTGGTTCTGTTGATTTCCCTCTGGGCTAGTTCCTGTGTATCTTTCGTTGATTTCTGTGACTACTTGCTTCCATTCTATCTATTACTACGCTTTTATCTTATATGTGCCCAGTCGGCCTATGATACCTACTGGGTACCTTATGCTTCGCATTTGGTGCTCACCCCTACCCCCTGCATCTTTGGGCGCAGATCCTAGCGGGGGCCATCGCCGTTAGACCGTTGTGAATCGTGCTTGGAGATCTGTTGGAGACTACTTCAGGCTGAGGGTGAGCTCTTGGCGATCGGAGCTTAGCTTTAGTTTATCTTTTGCTTCATGTACTCTATTACCATTCAGAGACATCTGTATCTATATTCTTTTGGTTACTTGCACTCCATGTATGTAGTTTGGCTCTATACTATGATACCAGGTCTTGGGGTTTGATTTAATTTCCGCATATGTATATATTTACATCGCTGTTATCTATTTTATTCGTCTTGTTCCCTTATTTGCTAGATAGTAGCCCATTACTAGCTGTTCTGGGCTACGGGGATTGGTTCACCTACCGGGGGTTGTAGGTGCCATCATCAGTGAGTAATGGGCTACTATCTAGCAAATAAGGGAACAAGACGAATAAAATAGATAACAGGGATATAAATATATACATATGCGGAAACTAAACCAAACCCAAGACCTGGTATCATAGTATAGAGCCAAACTACATACATGGAGTGCAAATAAACCAAAACTATATATACAGATGTCTCTGACTGGTAATAGAGTACATGAAGCAAAAGATAAACTAAAGCTAAGCTCCGATCGCCAAGAGCTCACCCTCAGCCTGAAGTAGTCCCCAGCAGACCTCCAAGCACGAATCACAATGATCTAACGGCGATGGCCCACGCTAGGATCTGCACCCAAAGATTCAGGGGGTAGGGGTGAGCACCAAATGTGAAGCATAAGGTACCCAGTAGGTATCATAGGCCGACTGGGCACATATAAGATTAAAGCATAGTAATAGACAGAATAGAAGCAAGCAGTCACAGAAATCAACGAAAGGTACACAGGAACTAGCCTAGAGGGAAATCAACAGAACCACATATGAGGCTAGTAAGAAGAATATACACCTCATAGGCACAGGTGAAAGTAAGAAATAACGCACCTGGGGTCCTTGCAACAATAGTGTATACAAAATAAGTTTACGAAATGGACGGTATACCGGTAACCTCAAGTGTAAGAAGAAGAGAGAAAGAGTAGTAATAGGCATGCTCAGAGACATGAATCAAACTCAACTAATCATACCAATCTCATACTTATCCATAATAGAGAACAATTCTGTAAGTAAAAGCAAAAGTCTACCTACAGTCCCCCGGCCGCCCATACAACCGAGGAACACAAACAAGTGAAAACAAACCCTCCAGCGCCGATCCGGCCCAGCAGGTAGGTTCCATGGAAGGACACTGCCCGTATACCTCTACTCCACCGTATACCCCTCCTCCGGCACACGCAGCCCGTAGCCCCTGGCCCGGATGGTAAGGTCCATGGAGGTCCCAGACCCCATACTAAAACTCAGTATCAGAACATGTCGCCCGGAAGCAAGTCCGGTATCAGGATGGAGACCCAATCTCGAATATGCAATGCCCAGACCCTGTCCAGGACTAAAGTAGTAGGAAAATGTCTCAAAACCCCTCCAAGGGTGCCCGGGCGTAACCGGGTCTAAACAGTAAAAAGTCATCTCAGGTGCTCGATCCGACCGAGACTAAAAACCATCTCAAGTTGCAAGAAAACTCAACTAGCACTCCGGCCCTGCCGAGTCTAGTGTAGTAGTAAAACTGGTGTTTTAAAACATAATTTTACTTTCTTTTACCCAAGAACGCTCACAAGTCAAATCAACCATTTCCAAATCATTTCAATCAAAAATGGGCCCCCCGGGCCATACAAGGTTTAGAAAACAGTGCCAGTAGGCCCGAAGCCAAAACCACAGTAAAACATGGATAAAACCTCTTTATATGCATTGAAATTGTATGATCACACACAATAGCTGCCCAGCAGCTCACAATCAACCTATCGACCCTGCACAGGCCCACAGCTACTCAGCAAGCATAACCAGCCTAGAAGGATAATTCTATGCCCGGGACTTCGCGGACATTCCCCAAAATCCCACCTTCTATGTTCCAGAGTCAACAAGGCCTCACAGGACCACAAGGGTAAATAAAATATAATAACAAATACTACAAGCAACGGAGGAACAAAAGTAGGCAGACATGAATAATGCGGTCGAGGTCTGTGGTACCAACCTAATAAACCAACCCAAGGATGCCCATTAATACAATTTTATTTTATATATACGGAGTCTAGGGAAAATAAACCGTAACCTACCTGTCGTCCGATGACAAGCTTGAACCTCTCCGAAAAGCTCCGAAACCAAAATTAAACTTGAACTCGGGCTTGAATAATTTGACGTAGATAATTATCTTCCCTTTTTATTCAACGTGCAAACATGCACCTCTATGCCTAATAGCTATTTATCATACAGATATGGAGCAAAAGGAGCAAATGCTTGCTGAAGTTTTTATCCAAGTTCAAGGCATTTCTATGGATTAGGATCAATTGATAGTAATGCTGCCAACTTCCAAAAGATCCCACCATTTACTTGGGTGATTGCTGGCCACTCCTTCCACCTACACATGGAGTGGAGGTGGCACTTACAACTGATCTCGGAGTAAAAAGTTATGACTGTTTTACCGCGGACTGTCTGGCAGAAAATGGGTTGCGAACCGGGTCGCGAACCGGGTCGGGTCAAACTCAATTTAAGCCTCGACTTCACATTTTAAAACGTCATTTCAGTTCCGAAACAGTAATAAAACATAAGGGAGGATCCAGACAGAATTCTTGAGTATCAAAATCGTGCGTTGGCGAATTACGAGCCTAAACTTAAGAATTTTATTAGCATCGTGCGTGTATTTGAAAATATTTTATTTAAAAGTTGAATTTGGTAAAAACTATATTAGTATTGCCTTTTCAAATATTTTAAAGGGTTATGGGAAATGTTATAATTGTATATGTATTTATTTTATAAAGTTTTTATACATTGTATTATTTTAACGGAGATAGTAAACTTAATTACATTGAAATTTATTAATATAATATAGTAGGTTTTGTTTGAAATAATTTTCTATGAATTATGGTATATTTAAAATATTATATTTATTTTACCACAAACTTATGCAATACCCGAGTATATACTTAGCGGGGTGAAATTGGTTGCCACCTCCACCCCCACGTGTAAGTGGGAGATGAAGGCAGCAACTAGTATATTTAGTAGTGGCATCATTTGGAAGTTAGGCAGTGTAATGATTGTTGGCAACATTGGACCTTACTGAAAGTATATATATATATATGTATATTACCATTACATACAACTATGCACATTCTTAAATACTCCTTCACATTGAGGTGTTGTTGTGAGAAAAATATATTTGATAAAGTAAATCAATTATCTACGTCAAGTTATTCCATCCTAAACCCGATTCTAATTTAGTTTTGGATTTTCTTGGAGTGGTTCGAGCTTGGACTTCGTTGTTCTAGCAGCTTGTCGTCGGACGACAGGTAGGTTACGGTTTATTTTCCCTAGACTCCGCATATATAGAATAAAATTGTATTAATGGGCATCCTTGGGTTGGTTTATTAGGTTGGTACCACAGACCTCGACCGCTTTATTCATAACCGCCTACTTTTGTTCCTCCGTTATTTGTAGTATTTGCCGATATATTTTATTTACCCTTGTGGTCCTGTGAGGCCTTATTGACTCTGGAACATAGAAGGTGGGGATTTGGGAATGTCCGCGAGTCCCGGGCATAGAATTATCCTTCTAGGCTGGTTATGCTTGCTGAGTAGCTGTGGGCCTGTGCAGGGTCGATAGGTTGATTGTGAGCTGCGGGGCAGCTATTGTGTGTGATCATACCATTTCCATGCATATAAAGAGTTTTTATCCGTGTTTTACTGTGGTTTTGGCTTCGGGCCTACTGGCACTGTTTTCTAAACCTTGCATGGCCCGGGGGGCCCGTTTTTGATGGAAATGATTCGGAAATGGTTGATTTCACTTGTGGAGATTTTTGGGCAAGAAAGTAAAATTATGTTTAAAATCATCAGTTTTATGATTATTGCTAGACTCGGCAGGGCCGGGGTGCTAGTTGAGTTTTCTTGTTACTTGAGATGATTTTTAGCTCGAGGCGTCGAACCAAGCTCCTGAGATGACTTTTTACTGTTGTAGACCTGGGCACCTTGGAGGGGTCTTTTGTAGACCATCTTCCCTACTTACTTTAGTCCTGGATGGGTCTGGGCATGCATATTCGAGACTGGGTCTCCTCCTGATTACCGGACTTGCTTCCGGACGACATGTGTTGATACTGAGTTTTAGTATGAGGTCTGGGACCTCCATGGACCTTGCCATCCGGGCCAGGGGCTACGGGCTGCGTGTGCCGGAGGAGGGGTATACGGTGGAGTAGAGGTATACGGGCAGTGTCCTTCCATGGAACCTACCTGCTGGGCCGGATCGGTGCCGGAGGAGGTACATACAGAGATACCATGGCACTAGAGATCTTCATGCATCATATCATTCATTGTTTGAGGTTCCACCCTTGTTTGTTGTTTGCTGATTGTACGCTCCGGTAGTATGGGATGCCGGAGGGTTTGTTTTCACTTGTTTGTGTTGCTCGGTTGTATGGGCGGCCGAGGGACTGTAGGTAGACTCTTTCTATTTACTTGTAGAATTATTCCCTATTATGGATAAGTATGAGATTGGTTACTGCTAGACTGTTAGTTTCTGGATTTGAGATTGGTATGACTAGTTGAGTTTGATTCATGTCTCTGAGCATGCCTATTATTACTCTTCTCTCTTGCTTCTTACATGAGGTTACCGGTATACCGTCCATTTCGTAAACTTATTTTGTATACACTGTTATTGCAAGGACCCCAGGTGCGTTATTTCTTACCTTCACCTGTGCCTATGGTGTGTATATTCTGCTTACTAGCCTCATATGTGGTTCTGTTGATTTCCCTCTGGGCTAGTTCCTGTGTACCTTTCGTTGATTTCCGTGACTGCTTGCTTCCATTCTGTCTATTACTACGCTTTTATCTTATATGTGCCCAGTCGGCCTATGATACCTACTGGGTACCTTATGCTCCGCATTTGGTGCTCACCCCTACCCCCTGCATCTTTGGGTGCAGATCCTAGCGTGGGCCATCGCCGTTTGATCGCTGTGATTCGTGCTTGGAGATCTGTTGGGGACTACTTCAGACTGAGGGTGAGCTCTTGGCGATCGGAGCTTAGATTTAGTTTATCTTTTGCTTCATGTACTCTATTACCATTCAGAGACATCTGTATATATAGTTTTGGATTATTTGCACCCCATGTATGTAGTTTGGCTCTATACTATGATACCAGGTCTTGGGGTTTGGTTTAGTTTTCGCATAAGTATATATTTATATCCCTGTTATCTATTATTCGTCTTGTTTCCCTTATTGATAGATAGTAGCCCATTACTAACTGTTCTGGGCTACGGGGATTGGTTCACCTACCTGGGCGGTCGTAGGTGCCATCATGACGAGAATTGGTCGTGACAACTTGGTATCAGGCTTTAGGTTCACCCGGTGTTCATCGGCTATAGGAGCCAATGCTCTAGTAGAGTCTGCGGATCGGGGCGGAGACGGTCCCGTTTCCTCAGATCCTTTGAGGAGGCTTACAGTGAATTTTAGGAAATTCGGCTCTTTCTTGCTTCTTGTCATGGCGTCACTACCCTTGAGTTTTGGAGATCTCATTTATTCTACTTCATGCTTCCACAGATGGTTTCGTACGAGGATCATCGGTATCCCGCGGAATGAGCCTCCAGCGCCAGTTCCAGCGCCAGCTCCAGTACCTGCTCCAGTGCCCACTTATGTGCCAGCTCCAGCCGCAGCTCAGTCTCCAGATATTCGGGGATTACTATTACAGCTTTTGGGTGTGATTGGAGAGCGGCCTTCTGAGGTAGCGCAGACATTCGCTCAGGGGCAGCCCTGGGTGCACAGAGCTCAGGAGAGCAGACGGCTACTATGGCTCCCCCTGCGGAGGTCATTCCCGGGGTTCCCATCTGTTGACAGCTCTTTGCTCCTCGCCCAGCTATGACAGAGTCAGAGCAGAAGGCCTTGGGTGTAGGTTTTGAGGTTAGCACCTCCGAGATTTGCTGGTACTGCTGGACAGGATCCACATGACTTTATTACTACCTGTGAGGAGATGTTGCATCATCTGGGTTTGTTAGAGACTCACGGGGTTGGTTATACTATGATACCAGGTCTTGGGGTTGATTTAATTTCCGCATATGTATATGTATATACTCCTTTTATCTATTTTATTCGTCTTGTTCCCTTATTTGATAGATAGTAGCCCATTACTCACTGTTCTGGGCTACGGGGATTGGTTCACCTATCGGGGGTTGTAGGTGCCATCATGACCGAGAAATTGGGTCGTGACATTATTGTTGGTACCTCTAATATTTTATCTATGTTTAGATCTAATTCTTTTCCCTTTATTTGTTCAAATATATTGGTGTCAAATTGTTCATCTTGGTGTTCTTCTTGTTGTATTATCCGTACATCTTTCTCTGTCATAATTTTCTTCTTCCGATTCTTCTATATTATTATTTATATCGTTTTCGTTTTCGTTTTCTGATAATTCATATATACTGTCTTCACTCCCTAATTCATAATCTATATATTCCATTTGTGTATATTTATCATCTCCTATTATTATTTCGGTAATTTGTTTTTTCTTTGGATTTTTTGGTGATTTGCAATCTCTAGCTAAGTGTCCTAGTTTTCCACAATTGTAACAAGTACATTCCGTTAATTTTTTCTTTGTTTTATATGGTTTTTTTATATTTGTAATTTTTTACATAATATCTTCTTCTTGGTTTTTTATACTTATATTTTGATTTATATGGTTTATATTTACTACCATATCTTTTTATTTTCTTATGTTTTTTATAATATTTATTTGTGCATCCGAATTGGGGTGTTGTTCTATTTTTACAACATGCTAGATTTCTTACTAATATTTTATCCATTTTAGTATTTTCTTTGTATTTTTCACATAATTTCATAAACCAATTTTGTAAAAATTTTATTCGAGCTCCTAGGGTATCTGCTAATTCTTCTTCAGTCCAATTTTTTATTATTTTTGAACTAAAAGGTTCAATATGTAATATGTGATATCTAGATGAATATACTTGTGCATTTAAATACTATTATTACAAAGGAACATATAATCCGGATGAAAGTAAAGAAATAAGAAAATTATATTTTACTAAATTACCAGAACCTTTTAGTTCAAAAATAATAAAAAATTGGACTGAAGCAGAATTAGCAGATACCCTAGGAGCTCGAATAAAATTTTTACAAAATTGGTTTATGGAATTATGTGAAAAATACAAAGAAAATACTAAAATGGATAAAATATTAGTAAGAAATTTAGCATGTTGTAAAGATAAAACAGCACCCCAATTCGGATGCACAGATAAATATTATAAAAAACATAAGAAAATAAAAAGATATAGTAGTAAATATAAACCATATAAATCAAAATATAAGTATAAAAAACCAAGAAAAAGATATTATGTAAAAAATTACAAATATAAAAAACCATATAAAACAAAGAAAAAATTAACGGAATGTACTTGTTACAATTGTGGAAAACTAGGACACTTATCTAGAGATTGCAAATCACCAAAAAATCCAAAGAAAAAACAAATTACCGAAATAATAATAGGAGATGATAAATATACACAAATGGAATATATAGATTATGAATTATGGAGTGAAGACAGTATATATGAATTATCAGAAAATGAATTATCAGAAAACGAAAACGAAAATGATATAAATAATAATATAGAAGAATCGGAAGAAGAAAATTATGACTGAGAAAGATGTACGGATAATACAACAAGAAGAACACCAAGATGAACAATCCTCAGAACAAAAAATAAAATTTGACACCAATATATTTGAACAAATAAAGGGAAAAGAATTAGATCTAAGCATAGATAAAATATTAGAGGTACCAACAATAAAAAATTGGTTTAAAAGATAAAAAGAAGAATATTATGTAATAAGCCAAAGAGAACATATAATAGATTGTAAATACATAAAAGGTAAAGCTAGAATACCAATCTTGAACAAAAAAGTACTAAATAAAGAAATACAAGATATAAAAGCAAAAAATACAATAAAATACGTACATTTAGGAGGAACAGAAATACTAATAAAAGCATGTTTTAGAGAAGGAATAGATACCCCTATAGAAATATACTTAGCGGATGATAGAATTATACAACCTATAGAAAAAAGTGTAATAAGTGCAGTAAAAGGTAATCTAATATACCAAAAATTTAAATTCATAATAAGTGCAAATTATTCAGTAGCAATAAATGACAAAAATATATATACTTGCCAAGATAATAGTAGAGGGATACTATAATAGATATTATACACCTATGATGGATACAGGAGCAGAAGCTAACATGTGTAAACATAATTGTCTACCAGAAGATAAATGGGAAGAATTGAAAACACCCTTAGTAGTAACGGGATTTAACAATGAAGGAAGTATGATAACACATAAAGCAAGGAATCTAAAAATACAAATATGGGATAAAATACTAATCATAGAAGAAATATATAGTTATGAATTTACAAATAAAGATATATTACTAAGAATGCCATTCTTAGATAAATTATTCCCACATACTATAACAAAGACACATTGGTGGTTTACTACCCCATGTGGACAAAGAGTAGGAGGCAAAAGAGTAAATAATAAATTAAGAAAAACAACACAATGGATCAAAGGAAGTGAGAAAATTACCCAAAAACTAGAAAATATAACACCAAGCAACCATAAAATAGAAATAATCATATTTTCTAAAAATAAGATAAATTAGAACTACTATATAATGATAATCCCTTACAAGGATGGGAAAAACATAAAACAAAAATAAAAATTGAACTAATAGATGAAAATAGTATAATAATGCAAAAACCATTAAAATACAATTTTAAGGACCTAACAGAATTTAAAATGCATATACAAGAATTATTAGACAATAAATATATACAAGAAAGTAACAGCAAACACACTAGCCCAGCATTTATAGTAAATAAACATAGTGAACAAAAACGAGGAAAAAGTAGAATGGTTATAGATTATAGAAATTTAAATACAAAAACAAAAACATATAATTATCCAATACCAAATAAAATACTAAAAATCAGACAAATACAAGGATATAACTATTTTAGTAAATTTGATTGCAAATCAGGATTTTACCATTTAAAATTAGAAGATGAATCTAAGAAACTAACAGCATTTACGGTACCACAAGGCTTTTACGAATGGAATGTATTACCCTTTGGATATAAAAACGCACCAGGTAGATACCAACATTTTATGGACAGCTACTTCAACCAATTAGAAAATTGCATAATATATATAGATGATATACTATTATATTCCAGGACAGAGGAAGAACATATAAAATTACTAAAAAAAATTATACACATCATAGAAATATCAGGAATTAGTTTAAGTAAAAAGAAGGCAAAAATAATGAAAAATCAAATAGAATTCTTAGGTATACAAATAGATAAAAATGGAATAAAAATGCAAACGCATATAGTACAGAAAATAATTAATTTAAATGAGACACTTGACACAAAAAAGAAGCTACAATCATTTTTAGGATTAGTTAACCAAGTAAGAGAATATATCCCTAAATTAACAGAAAACTTAAAACCACTGCAGAAAAAATTAAAGAAAGATGTAGAATACCATTTTGACGAAAAAGATAAAATGCATATAAAAAAGATTAAAACTTTGTGTAAAAAACTACCAAAACTATATTTTCCGGATGAAAAAAGGCAATTTACATACATAGTAGAAACTGATTCTAGTAATCACAGTTATGGAGGAATTCTCAAATATAGATATGATAATGAAAAAATTGAACATCATTGTAGATATTATTCGGGATCATACACGGAACCACAATTAAAATGGGAAATAAATAGAAAAGAACTATTTGGATTATATAAATGTTTGTTAGCATTTGAGCCATATATTGTTTATAATAAATTTATTGTAAGAACAGATAATACGCAAGTAAAGTGGTGGATAACGCGAAAAATACCAGACTCGGTGACAACGAAGGAAATAAGAAGGCTTGTATTAAATATACAAAATTTTACATTTACAATTGAGGTAATAAGGACTGACAAAAATGTTATTGCAGACTACCTATCAAGACAAAGGTATCCAAACTGAGCCAGAAGATAATACAATGAATAAGATACTCGAAGCCATTACTACACTTTGTACTAAAGTGGATAGTATGGATGAAGAGATAAAAAAGCTAAAGACTAATGAAGTTAATCTGAAGTCTAAGGCTAAAGATAGCAGTCCCCAGGAAGACTATAAACGTCCGGAGCTAGAAGGAGACGTTGGGAAACTCCGAAAAACCCAAAATAATTTATTTGCTAATAATGCAGGTACAAGTGCAGGTACAAGCGGACAACCTACAAAACCACAATACAAAAATACCAATTTAAATACAATGTTCACAAACCCATTTACTCAAAAAATACAAAGACCAGTTATGGTACCACCCCAAATAAATACATACGCAGCAAGTTTACACCAAGAGAAAAAGATATACAACCATTTGTCCCAAAACTACATACAAAACATATACAAAATCCAGACATATTTAAACCTAAACCCAAGATCAGTTACAACCATAGACTCAACCCAAGACTACATAACCCAAAAATTACAAGGATATAACAGACTTATTGCATAGCCAAAGACAAATTCGAACTTAGTCAAAACATATTACCATTATGGACTACTCAGTACAGTATACACATATGACGGAGAAGAGCTACAAGGAATACCATAAATACATAAAGCATTTCTAACCTACAAAAGAGTTACAAAAGGAAATTTATTCTATGTGAAATTCTATACAGCACCAGCAGAGATATTATATGACGAGATAAAACCAGTGATCCAAGTTGTAAAACTGGGATTGACAAAAAACATGATATTACCAGACGATATAATAATACAACCATAAATACCTATGATAGAAATACCCAATTTTTATGCAAACAAGCGAATTATTGGAATTTCAATCATTATTCAAGAGCTAGCAGATAATTATTTAAATGGAAACGCGATATGGAGCTACTACGCCAGAGACCAATTAATGATTTATTCAAATTCAAGAAATATAAGAGAAGCAGATATGGAAGAAGTCCAACAATGGATATTATCATTACTTAGACCAGAAGAGAAATCGACGACAAGAGCATTGAAGAATGAATTTATTTCTCAAAATCTATTAACAAGATACTGCAAGATAATTAGTCATAAATATCCAGATCATCGTTGTTCAAAATGCAATGGAGATGATATGACAGAGATACCAGATGTACAGCTGGAATGAAGATATGCGGAAAGAAATGAAAGAAACAAAGATATACGGAAAAGAGGAAAAGAAGTCAAAAAGCAAATAATGTAAAGTTATAAAGTTTTGTCTTCAATAGGTAGATAAATGTCCCTATCAAGTTTTTGTACCATATTGTAAAAAAGTCATAAAATAGGAGACAGATGTAAAAATAGGAACAGTATAATTTTTGTTTTATTATAAAAAGTCGTAAAGTAAATAGTAAGAGTCATTCATGAACAGTAAAGGTCGTTCATGAAAGGTCATTTGTGAATAGTAAGAGTCATGTGTAAATAGTAAGAGTCATTTTTTCCTTCTAAAAAAGAATGTAAGAGGATGAAGGATCGGATCATCAGCAAAAAAAAATCCCCCACCTCTCAATTCCTCACTTGTAAACCTTCCATATACATAAATAAAATATATCTTTCAAGTAAGCTATGGAACATCCAGACGAGCTAAAAAATCAGGTATACTTATTTATATTCATGTATAGCTAAACTTTTATATTCCTTATAATCTCTTTTATATCATAACTGTTTATCATGTTTTAGTACTGTTATAAAGAACATCTTAAGAAAGCTTGCCATGGCTAAATATTGCTGAGAGTAGTTAAGCCCAGACTATGCCATCCTAAGGTCGAAACCGGTAGGCAAGGAGGCCGTTTAGGGGAGTAGACAGAGTTGAGGCGCTGTTAGGGTAAACGATTGAAGCAAGAAAAGCATGGTAGTGGCTAGAAGAGATTGTTCAAAATAACTTATTAAAAGATGATGAACTTTATGATAAACAAAGAGATTAGAGGGAATATGTTTAGTAAAAAACATGACAAGAATAAATATCGATTTAATGAGCAATAATACGTACCTAATAGATGATAATAATAATTATAAAATACTCATATTATATATCCTTAAACAACTTAATAACGATATTAGGAGAAAAATTTACGATACTTTAGTTACTTTTGAGATAACAGAAATAATGGAACAAAGATGGATAGAACTAATTATACCAGATGACATAGACGATTTAGATTTATACGAACTAGATTTATATTCGGATCAATAAAAGCATTTAATCAAAATATGAATACAGAATCATTTGAAAAATGGAGACACACCAAAGAACTAATAGATTTCCAAATATACCTAATAAGACAAAATTTAGATATTTATTTAGAAATAGGAGATACTGAATTTTTAAAATATATAAAAAATAATATAATAAGCCTTCAAAAATCACATATAAAAGAAAAACAATTATATGAAGCAACTTTCTCACATAAAAATAAAAATAACAGCAAAATAATGGACTCAACTACAAAAATGGATGAATCTACCCACGACTTAAAAATAATAAGTAACCCCTCAAAATACCAAATATTCTTTAAAAATAAAATATTAATCACTATCATTAAAACAGTTAATCTTAACAGAGATTTACAACAAATTATACTTGATAAAATTATTAATTCTACAGAAGATTTTTGGTCATACGAATTAGATACATATCCAGATATAGACTCAAATTAAAAATAATGAATAAAATACTTCCGCACACATACCGCGCACTGACACTCCAAAAATGGTATCAGATCATATAGGAGTTATTAGTAAGAAGATAAGAAAATTGAAAAGAAAATTAAAGAGCTTATACCCGGAATATAAACAACTCAGTATTACAAAAACTGATAATGAAAAATTAAATAAGTTAATTAATACCATATCTAAAATAGAATATAAATATATTAAATACTTTAAAAAAAAAAACAATGACTAATAACAATAACAAACACAGACAAAAGCTTAATGAAATGATCATAGTAAAAAGACAAGAATTAAAACATAGACAAAATAGACTAAATACTAATATATTTGCAGGAGCTTGCAATAAATCCCTATTAGCACAAAGAAGAGTTATATTAGAATTACAATTACGAATAGACAGTCTAGAATATAAATACCAACATAATATATAAATGAATAAAGAAGAATTCGCATTAGAAGAAAAAACATATGTAAATCCGGAAGGATTAAAGATAACAATAGTATTTTCTAATTTAGGAAGAAGATATAAAAAATAGGAGATAATCTAAATTTAATGTTAGAAAAAGAAACGGTAAAATTAGAAGATAAATTAACCGCAATGGTTAGAATAACAAAAGAAAATGAAGAAATAGATAGGAAAAGAGAAATTGAAAAAATACAACAACAAACTAAAGAAAAAATACAACGAATAGAAGAAGTAAAAAACACTAAAATAATAGAACTAGAAAAAGAATTAGAAGTGCTAAAACAATTATATGCAAGTAAGCAAAAAGAAAAAGAAAAACGTAGAGAAGAGGAACAAGAGTTAAAATTGACAAATGAAATAGAAAAATTTAAATTACAATTAGAAGAAGAACAAGACAATCTACCAAAAATAAGCATAAACGAAATAAGTGACGAAAGTGATAATGATAAAGATCTAGGAGAAAACTATTCGGAAACAAGTGAAACATATACCGAACTAATAGAAAAAACGGAAAAAGCAAAAATAAATCCAGAAATAAATACAGGAGATATGAGCACTGATGATAAACCAAGTACATCAGGAGTAAAGAATCCAAAGCAATTAAATCCAAGCTACTATAGGATGGACTATAATTCATATGATAGAAATAAAACGTTATGGGAAAAAAGGGTGAATAAGAAATGGACACCAAGGCAGATAACTGAACAAAATAATTTTTTAGATCTAGATTGTGTAGCAGATGTAAATAAAACGATTCAATTATGGACAGGATATATTTCAAAACAATTAATAGACAATAAAATATCGATAGCTGAAACACCAGGATATATAGAAAGAACACTCATAGGAACGGTAAAATTATGGTTACAAAATTTAACAAATAAAAGTCTAGAAACATTAAGAAGTGATAAAAAATACGATGGAACAGATGCTACAACAGCTACGAAAATATTATTTAAATATGAAATAGCAATAAGAAATGAATTTGGTAGTATGACGACGGAAATAGAAGAACAAAATAAAGAAAAAATTATAAACAGAAATTTAATGTCAAAATTAGCAATATGTAATATGTGCTATCTAGATGAATATACTTGTGCATTTAAAGAATATTATTACAAAGGAACATATAATCCGGATGAAAGTAAAGAAATAAGAAAATTATATTTTACTAAATTACCAGAACCTTTTAGTTCAAAAATAATAAAAAATTGGAATGAAGCAGAATTAGTAGATACCCTAGGAGCTCGAATAAATTTTTTACAAAATTGGTTTATGAAATTATGTGAAAAATACAAAGAAAATATTAAAATGGATAAAATATTAGTAAGAAATTTAGCATGTTGTAAAGATAGAACAGCACCCCAATTCGGATGCACAGATAAATATTATAAAAAACATAAGAAAATAAAAAGATATAGTAGTAAATATAAACCATATAAATCAAAATATAAGTATAAAAAACCAAGAAGAAGATATTATGTAAAAAATTACAAATATAAAAAACCATATAAAGCAAAGAAAAAATTAACGGAATCAGTGCGCGGTGCGCGGTATGTGTGCGGAAGTATTTTATTCATTATTTTTAATTTGAGTCTATATCTGGATATGTATCTAATTCGTATGGCCAAAAATCTTCTGTAGAATTAATAATTTTATCAAGTATAATTTGTTGTAAATCTCTGTTAAGATTAACTGTTTTAATGATAGTGATTAATATTTTATTTTTAAAGAATATTTGGTATTTTGAGGGGTTACTTATTACTTTTAAGTCGTGGGTAGATTCATCCATTTTTGTAGTTGAGTCCATTATTTGCTGTTATTTTTATTTTTATGTGAGAAAGTTGCTTCATATAATTGTTTTTCTTTTATATGTGATTTTTGAAGGCTTATTATATTATTTTTTATATATTTTAAAAATTCAGTATCTCCTATTTCTAAATAAATATCTAAATTTTGTCTTATTAGGTATATTTGGAAATCTATTAGTTCTTTGGTGTGTCTCCATTTTTCAAATGATTCTGTATTCATATTTTGATTAAATGCTTTTATTGATCCGAATATAAATCTAGTTCGTATAAATCTAAATCGTCTATGTCATCTGGTATAATTAGTTCTATCCATCTTTGTTCCATTATTTCTGTTATCTCAAAAGTAACTAAAGTATCATAAATTTTTCTCCTAATATCGTTATTAAGTTCAGAGCATATAGGAGTTATTAGTAAGAAGATAAGAAAATTGAAAAGAAAATTAAAGAGCTTATACCCGGAATATAAACAACTCAGTATTACAAAAACTGATAATGAAAAATTAAATAAGTTAATTAATACCATATCTAAAATAGAATATAAATACATTAAATACTTAAAAAAAAATGACTAATAACAATAACAAACACAGACAAAAGCTTAATGAAATGATCATAGTAAAAAGACAAGAAGTAAAACATAGACAAAATAGACTAAATACTAATATATTTGCAGGAGCTTGCAATAAATCTCTATTAGCACAAAGAAGAGTTATATTAGAATTACAATTACGAATAGACAGTCTAGAATATAAATACCAACATAATATATAAATGAATAAAGAAGAATTCGCATTAGAAGAAAAAACATATGTAAATCCGGAAGGATTAAAGATAACAATAGTATTTTCTAATTTAGGAAGAAGATATAAAAAAATAGGAGATAATCTAAATTTAATGTTAGAAAAAGAAACGGTAAAATTAGAAGATAAATTAACCGCAATGGTTAGAATAACAAAAGAAAATGAAGAAATAGATAGGAAACGAGAAATTGAAAAAATACAACAACAAACTAAAGAAAAAATACAACGAATAGAAGAAGTAAAAAACACTAAAATAATAGAACTAGAAAAAGAATTAGAAGTGCTAAAACAATTATATGCAAGTAAGCAAAAAGAAAAAGAAAAACGTAGAGAAGAGGAACAAGAGTTAAAATTGACAAATGAAATAGAAAAATTTAAATTACAATTAGAAGAAGAACAAAACAATCTACCAAAAATAAGCATAAACGAAATAAGTGACGAAAGTGATAATGATAAAGATCTAGGAGAAAACTGTTCGAAAACAAGTGAAACATATACCGAACTAATAGAAAAAATGGAAAAAGCAAAAATAAATCCAGAAATAAATACAGGAGATATGAGCACTGATGATAAACCAAGTACATCAGGAGTAAAGAACCCAAAGCAATTAAATCCAAGCTACTATAGGATGGACTATAATTCATATGATAGAAATAAAATGTTATGGGAAAAAAGGGTGAATAAGAAATGGACACCAAGGCAGATAACTGAACAAAATAATTTTTTAGATCTAGATTGTGTAGCAGATGTAAATAAAACGATTCAATTATGGACATGATATATCTCAAAACAATTAATAGACAATAAAATATCGATAGCTGAAACACCAGGATATATAGAAAGAACACTCATAGGAACGGTAAAATTATGGTTACAAAATTTAACAAATGAAAGTCTAGAAACATTAAGAAGTGATAAAAAATACGATGGAACAGATGCTACAACAGCTACGAAAATATTATTTAAATATGAAATAGCAATAAGAAATGAATTTGGTAGTATGACGACGGAAATAGAAGAACAAAATAAAGAAAAAATTATAAACAGAAATTTAATGTCAAAATTAGCAATATGTAATATGTGCTATCTAGATGAATATACTTGTGCATTTAAAGACTATTATTACAAAGGAACATATAATCCGGATGAAAGTAAAGAAATAAGAAAATTATATTTTACTAAATTACCAGAACCTTTTAGTTCAAAAATAATAAAAAATTGGAATGAAGCAGAATTAGTAGATACCCTAGGAGCTCGAATAAAATTTTTACAAAATTGGTTTATGGAATTATGTGAAAAATACAAAGAAAATATTAAAATGGATAAAATATTAGTAAGAAATTTAGCATGTTGTAAAGATAGAACAGCACCCCAATTCGGATGCACAGATAAATATTATAAAAAACATAAGAAAATAAAAAGATATAGTAGTAAATATAAACCATATAAATCAAAATATAAGTATAAAAAACCAAGAAGAAGATATTATGTAAAAAATTACAAATATAAAAAACCATATAAAACAAAGAAAAAATTAACGGAATGTACTTGTTACAATTGTGGAAAACTAGGACACTTAGCTAGAGATTGCAAATTACCAAAAAATCCAAAGAAAAAACAAATTACCGAAATAATAATAGGAGATGATAAATATACACAAATGGAATATATAGATTATGAATTAGAAAGTGAAGACAGTATATATGAATTATCAGAAAATGAATTATCAGAAAAAGAAAACGAAAACGAAAATGATATAAATAATAATATAGGAGAATCGGAAGAAGAAAATTATGACTGAGAAAGATATAAGGATAATACAACAAGAAGAACACCAAGATGAACAATCCTCAGAACAAAAAATAATATTTGACACCAATATATTTGAACAAATAAAGGGAAAAGAATTAGATCTAAGCATAGATAAAATATTAGAGGTACCAACAATAAAAAATTGGTTTAAAAGACAAAAAGAAGAATATTATGTAATAAGCCAAAGAGAACATATAATAGATTGTAAATACATTAAAGGTAAAGCTAGAATACCAATCTTAAATAAAAAAAGTACTAAATAAAGAAATACAAGATATAAAAGCAAAAAATCCAATAAAATACGTACATTTAGGAGGAACAGAAATACTAATAAAAGCATGTTTTAGAGAAGGAATAGATACCCCTATAGAAATATACTTAGCGGATGATAGAATTATACAACCTATAGAAAAAAGTGTAATAAGTGCAGTAAAAGGTAATCTAATATACCAAAAATTTAAATTCATAATAAGTGCAAATTATTCAGTAGCAATAGATGATAAAAATATAGATAGATCATTAGTTTTATACTGGAAAATGTCGGGAATAGAACTAGCACCAGGAAGTAAGATATTTACGGCAAGATGTAAAAACTTATATATCCTTACAACAAAACATAAAATAACAGCTAGAAATAAAATAAATAGAATTAAAATAGAAAATCCGTTCGAAAGGATAGTATCAGTTATAGATAATAATGATTATAGTTATGCAGAAATGGATATCGACGAAGACTTAGAAATAGTAAAGGAAAGAATAGAAACGTCAAAACGAACAAGTAATGAAATATCAGAAACATCATCAAGAATGAGTACATCAAGAAGGATAAATTATGTAACTCCACCAAAATTAATAGAAGAAATAAAACCATATCATTACTACATAACAGGATTAATGGACCAAAGGAAATATTTAATATTAATAAATACAGGACAACAAGAAAATTATATTGCAAGAGAATTAATACCAGGAAAAGAAATAATAATAAATGAACAACAATGTTCGGAATTACCAAAAGCATTAAGAAAAATTGAAGAAACAACCGAAAAAGAATTAATTATTGGAGGAATACCAATATTAATAAATTTCAAAATATATCAAGGAGATAAAAATATCACGCTAGGAGCAAAGTGGTTAGAAAAAGTTAAACCATATAACCTAGAAGATAAGCAATTAACAATAAGTTATGAAAATAAAAATGTAGTAATCAAAAGAACCTTAATATGATAAAATAATAAATTAACATAATAAATGACAAAAATATATATACTTGCCAAAATAATAGTAGAAGGATACTATAATAGATATTATACACCTATGATGGATACAGGAGCAGAAGCTAACATGTGTAAACATGTGTAAACATAATTGTCTACCAGAAGATAAATGGGAAGAATTGAAAACACCCTTAGTAGTAACGAGATTTAACAATGAAGGAAGTATGATAACACATAAAGCAAGGAATCTAAAAATACAAATATGGGATAAAATACTAACCATAGGAGAAATATATAGTTATGAATTTACAAATAAAGATATATTGCTAGGAATGCCATTCTTAGATAAATTATTCCCACATATTATAACAAAGACACATTGGTGGTTTACTACCCCATGTGGACAAAGAGTAGGAGCAAAAAGAGTAAATAATAAATTAAGAAAAACAACACCATGGATCAAAGGAAGTGAGAAAATTACCCAAAAACTAGAAAATATAACACCAAACAACCATAAAATAGAAATAATCATATTTTCTATAAATAAGATAAAACTACTCCAAGATAAATTAGAACTACTATATAATGACAATCCCTTACAAGGATGGAAAAAACATAAAACAAAAATAAAAATTGAACTAATAGATGAAAATAGTATAATAATGCAAAAACCTTTAAAATACAATTTTACGGACCTAATAGAATTTAAAATGCATATACAAGAATTATTAGACAATAAATATATACAAGAAAGTAACAGCAAACACACTAGTCCAACATTTATAGTGAATAAACATAGTGAACAAAAACGAGGAAAAAGCAGAATGGTTATAGATTATAAAAATTTAAATGCAAAAACAAAAACATATAATTATCCAATACCAAATAAAATACTAAAAATCATACAAATACAAGGATATAACTATTTTAGTAAATTTGATTGCAAATCAGGATTTTACCATTTAAAATTAGAAGATGAATCTAAGAAACTAACAGCATTTACGGTACCACAAGGCTTTTACGAATGGAATGTATTACCCTTTGGATATAAAAACGCACCAGGTAGATACCAACATTTTATGGACAGCTACTTCTACCAATTAGAAAATTGCATAATATATATAGATGATATACTATTATATTCCAGGACAGAAGAAGAACATATAAAATTACTAGAAAAATTTATACACATCATAGAAATATCAGGAATTAGTTTAAGTAAAAAGAAGGCAGAAATAATGAAAAATCAAATAGAATTCTTAGGTATACAAATAGATAAAAATGGAATAAAAATGCAAACACATATAGTACAGAAACTAATTAATTTAAATGAGACACTTGACACAAAAAAGAAGCTACAATAATTTTTAGGATTAGTTAACCAAGTAAGAGAATATATCCCTAAATTAGCAGAATACTTAAAACCACTGTAGAAAAAATTAAAGAAAGATGTAGAATACTATTTTGACGAAAAAGATAAAATGCATATAAAAAAGATTAAAACTTTGTGTAAAAAACTACCAAAACTATATTTTTCGGATGAAAAAAGGCAATTTACATACATAGTAAAAACTGATTCTAGTAATCACAGTTATGGAGGAATTCTCAAATATAGATATGATAATGAAGAAATTGAACATCATTGTAGATATTATTCGGGATCATACACGGAACCACAATTAAAATGGGAAATAAATAGAAAAGAACTACTTGGATTATATAAATGTTTGTTAGCATTTGAGCCATATATTGTTTATAATAAATTTATTGTAAGAACAGATAATACGCAAGTAAAGTGGTGGATAATGCGAAAAATACCAGACTCGGTGACAACGAAGGAAATAAGAAGGCTTGTATTAAATATACAAAATTTTACATTTACAATTGAGGTAATAAGGACTGACAAAAATGTTATTGCAGACTACCTATCAAGACAAAGGTATCCAAACTGAGCCAGAAGATAATACAATGGATAAGATACTCGAAGCCATTACTACACTTTGTACTAAAGTGGATAGTATGGATGAAGAGATAAAAAAGCTAAAGACTAATGAAGTTAATCTGAAGTCTAAGGCTAAAGATAGTAGTCCCCAGGAAGACTATAAACGTCCGGAGCTAGAAGGAGACGTTGGGAAACTCCGAAAAACGCAAAACAATTTATTTGCTAATAATGCAGGTACAAGTGCAGGTACAAGCGGACAACCTACAAAACCACAATACAAAAATACCAATTTAAATACAATGTTCACAAACCCATTTACTCAAAAAATACAAAGACCAGTTATGGTACCACCCCAAATAAATACATACGCAGCAAGTTTACACCAAGAGAAAAAGATATTGTAATGACCCTTCCGGTTATTTCCACGTATACGTTTTCCTTGAACCGTTAGAGCTTGTTGCAGCGGATCCAAGCCACTTAAGGCTCATCAGGACTGGTATTTCGGTGTCGGACCCATTTGTTTGGTCGCATTATAAGTTTTGAAGTCAAGCAAATCGACAAAAGTTATCGTAAGTTCTTTAATAAATTTCCTGAACTTTGGGTAAAATGTCTCGGGGCTTTTCTCCCAATATATAAAGAGTTAGAAGTCCCCCGAAATACCAAATCGAAGATCTACGAGTCTAGTTTCTTACGCACAAAACCTCACGTCCAACTGATCTCGGAGTAAAAAGTTATGACTGTTTTACCGCGGACTGTCTGGCAGAAAATGAGTTACGTACCGGGTCGCGAATCGGGTCGGGTTAAACTCGATTTAAGCCTCAACTTCACGTCTTAAAATGCCATTTCAGTTCCGAAACAGTGATAAAACATAAGGGAGGATCCCGAGAGAATTCTTGAGTATCAAAATCGTGCGTTGATGAATTACGAGCCTAAGCCTAAGAACTTTATTAGCATCGTGCGTGTATTTGAAAATATGTTATTTAAAAGTTGAATTTGGTAAAAATTATATTATTATTGCCTTTTCAAAATATTTTAAAGGTTTATGAAAAATATTTTGTTACGATATAATTGTATATGTATTTATTGTATAAGGTTTTTAGACACCGTAATATTTTAACGGAGATAGTAAATTTAATTATGTTGAAATTTATTATTATAATATAGTAGGTTTTGTTTGAAATAATTTTCTATAAATTATGATATATTTAAAATATTATATTTATTTTACCACGAATTTATGCAATACCCGAGTATATAAATAACGGGATAAAAATATTATTTTGTTGCCTTGCAATTGCCACCTCCACTCCACGTGTAGGTGGAGGGAGTGGCCAGCAAGCACTACCAAGTGAATGGTGGCAGCATATAACATAATTCTTCATAGGTGACATTAATCAGATTAATGATCACTTGTTCCTTTCATTTGTTTGTTACTGTGAGGTGGGTGGGCAATATAATCCTACTTATTACTTTCAAATTGCCAAATGCAATTCTGAAACCTTATCATGTATAAGCTAGAAAATACGTGCTCACGTTAGTAAGAAAATCAATTATCTACGTCAAGTTATTCCATCGCAAATCCGATTCCGATTTAGTTTTGGATTTTCTTGGAGTGGTTCGAGCTTGGACATCGTTGTTCTAGCAGCTTGTCGTCGGACGACAGGTAGGTTACGGTTTATTTTCCCTAGACTCCGCATATATAGAATAAA
>QJPP01007081.1:0-18392 GCA_003996215.1 Jaltomata sinuosa | reverse complement strand
ACTTCAAGGGTGAGATATTTGATCAAGCTTCCTTGGACCTATCATTGAGTTTTAGCCCATCTGTTTCGGTCTTAAACTATTTCCTTTATGTTTTGGGATTGCATCCCCGTACTCTAGACATTGGTAGATTGTTTGGTATTGCGACTTTCAGATTCTAGGGGGTAATTTCTGTAGGTTAATGTTAATGAAGTATTTTTCCTTATTTATTGAATGCTAGTTTATTTTTGCACTTGGTTTTGTGCTATTAGAATGCTTAAGTTTAGGAAAGTAATGGTTCGCTCACCCGGGGGTTGGGTGAGTGCCACTCACAGTGGTCTTGGTCGTGACACCACGTGCTTTGGAAGGGACTCATGAATCTGTATCATCAAAGGATGCAGCGCAAGATATGCGTCAGTACTATAAGATGTACCGACTATATGAGTGATATATGAACATGATAAATAGTTTAAAACATGTTGAGTATGCTTTAACAATCCAAATCATACTTTAAAAGTAAAACTGGATGCAAATGACTCTATGAAACACTATAAGCTGAAAACATGATTATAAACAAGAGTCTGAAATATGAATAATAGTCAAGTACATTTTTAAAGCATAAACTGTTTCTGTGGGAGGTTCTCTAACCGACATAGACAGTGTGAGCTACATGGAATCTGATGTATATGCACCATCGAGAGGACCCAATATACATTGCCAGGGTATAAAGGCATGAATGTGGCGTGATCACTAAAACTTATGCCCAACAGAGGGGACTTGTAAACCAATGGGGGAACGTAGTTCTGGGACTAAGGTTACTCTCACTCAGTCCACCTCGGTGTTAAATACTACTCCCAAAATATACTTATAGCTCATATAATAGTGGGGCATATCTGATGCCAAAACTTATTATAACTGGTGACATATCTGATGTCAAAACTGTTGAAAAGCAATAATACATATCTGAATGCCAGGCAATTCAAATCATACATCTAAAGACTTAGCATAGCCATAATTCAAATCATGCATTTCCTTTCTAAATTCATACTTGAAGAATTTGGCATGCAATTTTATAAAATACATAAGGTCATGATATCTAATCATGTCAAATTTCTCTTGAAAGCATGCAATTCAATGAAATCATGCTAGAAATCAACTTTAGATCCTGGGCTCTTAAAAGCAATGAAGGAATCATAATCAAATCATAATTAAGCAATAAGAAACCATAAATTTAAGCATAGAAACTGATTTCATAAGTTTTCCCCAATTTAGATCAAAACCCTAATTTCACAAGCTCATGATTTAACATAAGAATTGGGGGTTTTGGGCACAAGGTGAAAGGAACCCATTGTTGATTACCCACATACCATGATTAAAGCTAACTCACTTGAATTGACGAGACTTAGAAGACTTGAACTTGGAGCTTGAGACTTGGAGCTTGGAGAAGAACTTTTTCTTTTTGGGAAAAGCGTGGAGATTTGAGAAGGAACTTAGGCTAATGAGGGTGGAAACCCTTCTTGAAATAGTCAAACCAACATCATTTAGGAATTAAACAGGTGGTTAATGATTAAAATACCCCTAGGACCTATTTAGGAAAAAGCTAATTTAAAACTCGGCTTCAGGTTCCACAGGTGGAGTCTATGACTCGTAGACCTAACCACGACTCGTGGTTCCTTCTCGTGGAAACTGCCCAAGATTTTAGGCTGCTGAAGGTTCCCTATGACTCAATAGGACTACTCGTGGAATCTTCCACAGGTCGTAGAACCAAGTCGTGGGAATCAAGGGACCTTACCACTCTCGGTCTGAGTTCCATGGGTTGGTTCCATGACCCGTGGAAACTTTCACAAACCGTGAACCTAACTCATGGTTCTCAGACCTAAGGATGGTCTGCAGGACTAGAATTGGAATCACAAGTCACTTCCACAACTCGTGGAACCACCCACAGCTCGTGGACTTGACCCGTGATTCCTAAAAGCTTAAAAATCTCTGTAAGTTCTGAGTTTAAAAGCTGGATCGGTTTCCAGGGTGTTACAGTACTGATACTGCACTTGCTTGTCTTTTTGTGAGTAAAGGATATCTTCCGGCGATTGACGTACGACCTCACTTGTAGGCCTGAGACTTCGAGATATCAATGGTGAGTTGCTCTACCAAGCTGCCTTGGTTTCCATCTATTTGAGTTGTAGCCCATTTATTTCGGGCTTAAAATATTTCAATTTTTGGGGTTGCATCTCCGTACTCTAGCATTGGTAGATGTTTTTGGTACGATGACTTTCAGATTCTGGGGTGGGATTTCCGCAGGTTATATTTATTTATATAGAGTTGATTTTAGTATGATTGATTGCTAGTTTACATTTTTTCACACTGGTTTTAAGCTGTTAGGCTATGCTAAGAGTGGGAATCTATTGGTTCGCTCATCCGAGGGTAGGGTGGGTGCCACTCACGGTGATCTGGGTCGTGACAAATATGGTATCAGAGCCCTAGGTCCATTGATCTCGTCGTACCAAAACAAGTTTAGTAGAGTCTTGCAGAACGGTGCAGAGACATCCGTACTTTTCTTTGAGAGGCTACAGGGCATTAGGAAACTATCTCTTCTTTCTACCATCGTGATATAACTTGATTCCAATTGGTATCTGGTGATACAAATTGGTAGCCGACTCATTCACTCTTTTGTCCGCAAATGGTTAACACAAGGAACAACGGAGCTAGACTAACAGTCCCTGCAGCAGGCTCGGCTGTCCATGGTAGAGGCAGGGGAAAGGGCAGAGGACGAGGTAGAGCCACACCCACCAGGGGTAGGTCTCAAGCGGCTGCAGGAGCACGAGAGGCAACCCCTCTCCCACCTCAAGAGAAGGTTGTCGAAAATATGGAAGTTATTTTGGAAGATGGAGGGGCGCAGGCTGAGGCAGAGGCAGAATCAGCTGGAGGTGCAGGCCTTCCTCTATGGTGCCCGAAGCATTTCAGTAGGTTGGAACTTCTTGAGTGGTTTTGTTGGTGCTGGAGCTATACCCACAGGTGTTGCAAATCAGGCTCTAGGGACTCAGCCAGCAGATCCTACAGCTCCTAGGATGGTTACAGCTTCAGGAACAGGTGACTTCTTTAGGCCGATGCTAGGCCCAGTGATGACAGAAAATGAATATGACATGCTGACAAAAATTTTCAAGCTGAAACCTCCTATGTTTCGAGGTACTGATAGGGAAGATGCTTATGAGTTCATACTGGATTGTTATGAGAGGCTGCATAAGTTGGGCATTGTGCAATAATATGGAGTTGAGTTCGTCACATTTCAGTTGTAGGGTGATGCCAAGCAGTGGTGGAGATATCATATGGAGTGTCGATTGTCTATTTTACCTCCACTGACTTAGGAGCAGTTCCACTCTCTTTTCTTGGAGAAGTACATACCTCATACTTTGAGGGATTGGAAAAAGGATGAATTCTTGAATTTGGAGCAGGGTAGCATGCCAGTCTTTGCTTATGAGGCAAAATTTCATGCCTTTTCTAATTTTGCTACTCAGTTGCTGGGTTCTGAGGAGGAGCAGGTTCGATTGTTTATCAAGGGTTTGAATATTGAGCTTCAGGTATTGTCTGTGCACATGACTTCTTCAGGGAAAGGCTTCAATGAAGTGGCAGATTATGTGAAGAAACTTGAGGGAGTCAGGCAGGCGGGGCAGGCTAAGGTGTTAGCCAAGAAGCCTCAGAATGAGGGAAATTACGGTGGTTCATACTCCAGGGGTCAGAATCAGCAGGTATACTCAGCCCGTCCTATCCAGTCAGCTCTGCCAGTTGCTACAGGTGGTCGTCCGGGAGCTAATCAGCAGTTTTCAGCTTCTAAGGGCTAGGGAGCTTCTAATTCATCTGCTAGCAGGCCTGCACTTGATTGTGGTTGTTTTCATTGTGGTGATCTAGGCTAGTTTAAGAGGGAGTGCCCTCACAGGCAGACCGGTAACCAGGTTCAGCATCAGCCTAAGGCTATGGTCCCGCCAGATAGAGGTGGTCATGCTAGAGGTCATCCACAGGGTGGGCGAGGTAACTTTCAGGGAGGTCAGGGAGACAGAGGGAACGGAGGTGCGGGTAGGGGTGTGGCGCAGCCTGCCAGGGAGGTTTCCTAGATTGATGAGTGGGCTAACTGTTACGCATTTCCAGGGAGGACTGAGGCCGAGGCATCTGACTTCAGTTGTGTTCTTGGGTTATGTAGTGTTAGAACATGGGGTGATAGTAGATCCCCAGAAGATAGAGGCAGTCAAGAGTTGGGCACGGCCTAGATCTGTGACTGAGGTGAGGAGTTTTGATAGGCTCACAGGTTATTACCGGAGGTTTGTTAAGGATTTTTCATCCATTGCTCTCACTTGACAAGGCTGACACAGAAAGATGTACCATTTGTGTGGTATGACAAGTGAGAGGAGAGCTTCCAAAATCTCAAGACGCTTCTGACCACGGCTCCTATTTTGTCCTTATTGGTTGAAGGTAAAGACTTTATTATTTACAGTGATACTTTACAATCTGGTTTGGGTGTTGTGTTGATGCTGGATAGGAATGTGATAGCCTATGCTTCTAGGCAGTTGAATGTGCATGAGAGAAACTATCCAACTCATGATTTAGAGTTGGCAGCGGTGGTCTTTGCAATCAAGATTTGGAGACACTATCTTTATGGTGTCAAGTAGGAGGTGTTCACTGATCATCGTAGCATGCAACATGTTTTCACTCAGATGAACTTGAATCACAGGAAGAGAAGATGGATAGAGTTGTTGAAGGACTATGATATGGCTATTCAGTACCATTCGAGTAAAACTAATGTGGTGGCAAACGCATTGAGCCAGAAAATAGTTAGCATGGGTAATTTGGCTTGTTTGGGGGTGTCCAAATGACCACTAGTAAGGTAAATTCAGGCATTGGATTCCAAGTTCACGCACTTGGGTATTTCAGAACAAGGTGAGGTTTTGGCCAGTATTGAGGTCAAATCCACATTCATAGAGGAGATAAAGGCCAAACAGCTTCAGGATTCGCAGTTGATCAGGCTTCGGAGAAAGGCAATATTCAAAAAGTCTGGGGATGCCACATTGTACTATGGCAGTGTGTTAAACTTTAGAGGAAGGATATATGTTCCTCGAGTTGATGACATAATTCAGAAAGTGTCGGCAGAGGCTCATGGTTCGCGGTATTTAATTCATCCGGGTGTAACCAAGATGTACATGAATTTGAGGCAACTTTATTGGTGGCCTGGGATGAAAAGGGACATAGATGATTTTGTGTCCAAGTGTCAGAATTTCCATCAAGTAAAGTGTGAGCACCAAAGACCTGCAGGACTACTTCAGAGGATGCCCATTCAAGAGTGGAAGTGGGAGAGAATAGCCATGGATTTTGTGGTGGGTCTCCCCAAGACCTTGGGGAAGTATGACTTTATTTGGGTCATTGTTGAGAGGCTAACCAAGTCAGCTCACTTCATCCCGGTCAGGGTGGATTACAATTCATAGCAATTGGCTAAGATCTACGTGAAGGAGATTGTGAGATTGCATGGAGTACCGTTTTCCATCATTTCAGACAGGGGTACGCAGTTTACTTCCAAGTTTTGGGGAAATTTGCATGAGGAGTTGGGCACTCAACTCACCTTTAGTACAGCCTTTCATCCTTAGACTGATGGTCAGTCAGAGAGGACGATTCAGGTATTGGAGGACATGCTGAGAGCATGTGTGATTGACTTCGGGGTTCATTGGGACCAATTTCTATTGTTGTGTGAGTTCTCATACAATAATAGCTACCACTCTAGTATCGACATGGCACCGTTTGAGGCTCTGTATGAGAGGAGTTTAGGTCACCAATTGGGTGGTTTGAGGAAGGCGATGTAAAACCTTTGGGCGTAGACTTGGTAAGGGAAGCGCAAGAAAAGGTAAGAGGTATTTAGACCAAGTTACTAGCTGCCCAAAGTAGGCAGAAGGAATATGCGGATCGTAAGGTCTGGGACATGGAATTTCAGGTTGGTGAACAGGTGTTGTTGAAAGTGTCACCAATGAAGGGAGTTATGCATTTTGGTAAGATGGGCAATCTCAGCCCCCAGTTCATCGGACCATTTGAAGTTCTTAAGATCGTAGGGCCCGTCGCTTACAGATTGGCGATGCTGCCCAGTTTGTCGGTTATCCATCCGATGTTTCCTGTATCCATGCTAAAGCGATACCATGGGGATGGGGACTACATTATCAAGTGGGATGAGGTGTTTTTTGATAAGGATCTTCGCTATGAAGAGGAACCGATTTTGATTCTTGATCGGGATGTATGGAAATAAAGGACAAAGGTGATCAGTATGATAAAGGTTCAATGGAAGCATCATCCAGTTGAGTAAGCCACTTGGGAAACTGAGAGGGACATGCGAGACAAGTACCCTCACTTGTTTGAGGATACAGGTACTACTCTTTCTTTCTTTATCTTTTTGTATTTTGGGGTTTGATTATTCGGGGATGAACGATGGGTAAATTAGTATTTGTTATAATGACCAAGTCTGTCTTTACGGGTAAACCATTCATGCCAATTTTTTTTGAGTTAGAAAACTCCGGGTTTGGGAGTTTGAAATTCTGGCTAGGATAGTCTCGGTAGGTTTTAGAGTGAGGTATGGTCTAGGGCAATCCGGATAAGGATTGGGTTAGATGTCTTGATTTGAGCTAGTTTTCCTTTTAACTAAGACATAAAGGAGTCTGAGGGACTTTTCAGAATTTAATTCGGGTAAGTAGAATTCCCGGAATCGAGGTTGACGTGAAGGAGTTTTTCCTTGACAGCGGGAAAATAAGTATGTTGTAAAATGGACACTCTGCCATAGCGACCTCCGTTGTAGTGGAGAAATTATGGCTACAGCGGAAGTCAACGTCGGTCAGTCTCCACCATAGCAGAACATGATGAGATTTAATGCAGAAAATCCTCCAAAACAGTTCAGTTTTTCTGCAACTCATTTTGGGAGAAGGAGGAGGCAATTTTAGGCGATTTCTACCAGTTTTCCACCATTTTTTGTCCTAAAGGTAAGGATTCTACTCCCCAAGCTTCGTGATATATTTCCTACGCTATAGAATTGCTAGGGGTGGACTTGGGGAAAGGTTTGGGATAACCTAGGATTGTAGAATCCGGGGAAAAAAGGGGATTCTAGGGTGCTAGAGTTCTTGGTCTTGATTCTTGATAATGGGTAATGATATTTTCGCCATAATTCTCTAAGGGAATCCGTAGCGGTAATTTGTAGGCCATAAGTACTTATTTTTGGTTAGTGTGTGATTGTTTTTAGACCAAGAACAAGCAAGGGATCCTGAAAAAAGGAAAGCTCTGGCACTGTAGAGCTTGCTTACTCAAGGTAGGTGATAGTTATTGCTTCCTGTATGCATTGTTTGTTTGTGTACTTTGGTATAAGTATTTGTATGGTTTTCATTGCTTAGGGAATGATTTAGAATGTCCAAAAGTCCTATTTTTCAGTCTTGTAAAATGAACTAAGTGTATTGCTTGTTGGTTTTACAAGTGTTAATTGTTCATTGTTTGTGACTGTGGATTTATGTGATATTCGGTTGGCTCGGGTACCACGCCTAGTACGGGATATACTAACGGTTGACTCGGGTACCACGCCTGGTACGAGATATACTAACGGTTGACTCGGGTACCACACCTGGTATGGGATAATACTAACGGTTGGCTCGGGTACCACACCTGATACGGATTTATTTCATTGTATTATTGTATCTTTATTAATGGTTCCCTGAGTGGACCGGGTTGTGATTATGAATTGTGGTTGTGTATTTTGGTCCTTGAGAGGCCGGGTTGTTACATTGCTTTTTGAGTTTTGGTCTTGGTGTAGACCGGGTTGTATGTCTGACACTTAGGTGTTGTCTAGAGGAGATCTAGGGTGGGTCTGGGATATGTAACGAGGTATGACTATTATTGTTGTGGATTATTGATCATAACTGTGAAGTGGTTTATATGTGGGACAAGCTAGGTAGAGACTTGTAGTCTAGGAATACCTATTGATTTGCCTATGTGTTTTTTGTACTCTTAATTAATTGTTGTACTACTCATACACTATTTTATTTGGAACTGGCTGATGATCCTACCAGTACACGGTGGTTGTGTACTGATACTGCACTTGCTTGTATATTTGTGAGTACAAGAAATCTTCCGGCAATTGACGCACGACCTCACTTGTAGTCCTGACACTTCGAGATATCAAGGGTGAGTTGTTCGACCAAGCTGCCTTGATTTCTATCTATTTTATTTGTAGCCCATTTGTTTCGGGCTTAAACTATTTCTATTTTTGGGGTTGCATCTCCGTACTCTAGCTTTGGTAGATATTTTGGTACGATGACTTTCAGATTCTAGGGTGGGATTTCCGCAGGTTATATTTATTTATATAGAGTTGATTTTAGTTTGATTAATTTCTAGTTTACATTTTTGCACACTGGTTTTAAGTTGTTAGGCTATGCTAAGAGTGGGACTCTATTGGTTCTCTCATCCGGGGGTTGGGTGGGTGCCACTCACGGCAGTCTGGATCGTGACATTTCACCACGGTGAGTTGCTATGATGAGGATTGGCTCGCTGCGATGACTCATCACAACAAGAGGCCATTTCATCATGGTGAACTACAAATTCTAGAACGTCAAAAGCTTTCCCTAAACCCCTCATTTAACAATACACTTCATTTTCTAAATATTATGAATTAATTCCGACGTAGAAACTACCAGAACCGAAGTTCTTTGAACCCAATTTATGTCCCAAAACATTTTATGGGACTCTACAACAATCGACTATCCATAAAAGGATACCACACCATCATACAATGAACCACGAGACCCTGACCATTTTTAAAATACTGAACATTAGATTTTCGTGAAAGCTCACCCTAGCCTGAGATTTTATCAGTTCTCATCTTAGGGACTTTTCTAGCCGGGTAAATATGCTCTCACTTTACTATAATGATAGAATAGGTCGTTACAATAGTTGCTCCCACAGAACTACTCCTTCTGTTTACTTTTACTTGTCACTTTTTGACTTAACACATCTATTAAGAAAATAATTACTAATATGGCTATTTTACCATAGTACCCCTATTTTTGATGGTTACTATTATGTCTTAAAATTAGTTTAGAGAATAAAAAATTAATGGTAAGGGTAAAATAGGAAAAAAAGTTGTCCTTCCTTGATATATTAAAAATGACAAGTAAAAGTGAAAATTCAATTAGGAAAAAAGTGACAAGTAATTCTGAATGGAGGGAGTAACTATTCTACTCAATGAATTGCAACTCCAACTATTCATACGTAGTTTAGAAAATTTCACCCATAAAGGCAGCTATGCAGGGAATTCCTCAGTAAAGTCAAAAGTAAGTGTCTAAGGTTTTAAGATGATAGGTTTATAATTCAAAGTATAATGCCTATAAGGCCCTGAGTATGAAATTTCATTCATGTCCTCCATAGATTGACAGTTAAAGATGAAGTAGCTTTTCTCATGCATAAAAATGTCAGGCTGGACAATACTATTCCAATTTTGTTGTACAAACCTAAGCATAACATTGTATCCAGGGCTCTCCTTGATCACATAAGCAATTAGAGAACACTTCCATTTTTCTGTTTCTCTATCTACCTCTTCCTTCTCAAGATGAACCACAACATCACCATCAATTAGCTGAGGAGGGTTGTAAGTCAGTTGCATCCCATTCTCAGTAGCTCTATTGCGTTGAAACAAATTAGCCCATAACTTTTTGTTATAACGAACAAGAAATAAACATTATTAAAAGTAGAAAGTTAAGAAACATACATGCAAAATCAAATTGACATCATTCTCATCATCCATTCTGAAAATATATAATAGACACAAGTGTTTATGCCCTTCAATTACTAAGAAAGCACAATTTTAAAAAAATATAGAAAAATATATGATTTTTTTTTAACATACTACACTTGATCACAGAAAGAATCTTGTTATTGAATACATTACCACTAATTTAGTGATAGTTGGAGGAAATAAAAAAGTAAATGACAGAGAAAATTAGTAAAAGCAGGCAGAGAAAAACAAAGAAAGGAAAAGCAGTTTGCATTAAAAAAAAAAGAAGAAGAAGGGAAGCATCGTATAGGGTGTGCAAAAACCGATTTAACCAATAAACTGAACCGATAAAAATGTTATTGATTTATCGGTATCGGGTTATTGGGTTAACGATTTTTTAACGGTGTTGTAAATTTTTTTATTGGACTATCGGTTCGGTTTTGGTTTTTAAGGTTTTTGTTAATGGTTAAACCGATAACCCAATAAGATTATATTAAAACTATTGTTTTATCCATAATTATAATAGTGACTTTAGATTTTAAATATATGCCCTATTATTTTTTTGTATTTTATAGTTGTTGTCTTAGTGTTGTTGTTTTCTTTTTAAAAGATGTTGGTTTGGTGGGGTTCTACCTATAAGTGTTGTTTTTCTTTTTGAGAGATTGCTAGCGTTGCTACTGCAAATAACATATTTAAATTTGCTTATGCTTGTATGTATATATGCAAGCGAAAATAAGAGAAAGCAAAAAAAAAAATATAGAAGCATTTTCTTATCGGTTAAACCGAAAACCGAACCGTTAAGAACCAAAACCGATTAACCAAAAACTGATAACGAATATCTTATTGGTTTGATTATCGATTTTGCATGTTGACAAACCAAAAACTGATAAACCGAACCGATAATATACAAAACCGAACCGAACTGACCGGTGCGCACCCCTAACATCATATATGAAAAATGATTCAAATGGAACTAAAATTTGCTAACTGGAAGCAAAAAATGAAGAGGTGTCTCTTCATTTATAAGAATTTTTCTTTTTAAAATAAAGTACTTTATATTACTAGTTTTAGTGTGCGTGCGTTGCATGTGTTAATAAATTAAAAGAATTATATAAAAGAAATAAATTATGTATGAATGTTAAAATAAATGTTTTTTCAAAAATATTTCTCATAAATATTAAAAAAAATTATGTGATTCATCAAAAATAAAATTAAAGTACCATTAAGACGTCGCTTGTCAATTGTCATACTATTTCAAAGAATGATATCTTGTTTGTGATGCAACGTAGTGGTGCGTGAAATTCGAATGAATTTAAAACTTCAATCTTCAAACGAAAAAAATGATGGTATAGTCTTATACATAAATTAATATAATTAGTATAAATTATGTGAATATATCTGAAAATTAAAATATGTGTGAAATTTAAATAACTAATGATATTAATATATTGAATAAGGTTACTTACCTAGACGATCGATCAAGAGCAGAGGAAACATCAAAACTGGAAAAAAATAACATAAAACTTAATGTTTGAATCACCTACTATAAATTCAAAAAGAAAAAAATATTAATTTTACTTACTTTTGTCTTCATTCTCTTTTAACGACAAATAAAATAAATAACATTAAGACTGAAGAAGATAAGTAACAACTTAATAGAAAATACATGTTAAGCAAAAATAATTTACAGTGAAAGAAGTAAAATGTGAGACTAAAACCTAAAAACAAGTTTAATCATAAGATTCACCTGTCGATATTTATATATGTATATAAGTTTTAAAAAAAGAAAGAGACCTACGCACAAATTTTTGAAGGTATATTTCAAGAAGGTAAATCTTAATAGAGTTATAAATATTATATTTTTTAATTAAAATAGAAAACTCGCGTATCAAAAAATACTTCCCATAAATTTAGGAATTCAACTATCAAGTAGAAAACCTTTTCCATTTACTTTTTTCATATATTTATTATAGTTAATATTTAATATTATAAATATAATGATATAATAATTAGAGAAAAAAAGTGAAAAGATAATTTTATTTATTACAGAGTCTTTTAATGAAGGGCAAAAATATCAAATCACATTATAAGATCCTTCACACTTTTAATATAACTAGTTTAGTGTACGCGCTTTGCGCGTGATCAAAACGCATACTTTATTTAACAAAAGACACTATAAAAAAATAGGACTTAGCTACGAACTTCGTCGCTAAATTGCTCGTAACTAAGAATTTTTTAATAATTCATTGCTAATTCATTACTAAATTGAATTAACAATGATCAAATTCATTAGTGCCCTACTGCATATGCACAAAACATATTCCAATAATCTTATATCAAATACTTTATACACAAAACTTCTATACAAAAAAATATACAAAAATTTCTCATAGAATAAAAATCAACTCTTAGATCACTAACAAAGAACAAAAGATTAAAAAGAAGAAAAATAAAAATAAAAGAAAGATCCAAACTTTACTAACCTTATGAACCCGAGCACGTAAGTATATTCATGATTTGATCGGAGGCCATTAACTTTAACTTGCAGGACATGTAATTTCAAAATAAAATATAAAATCGATGTGAAACTATTGATTGTCGTAAACTCATATGCTATACTCTAAATCCTCCACTGCATATACCAAAAAAATATACTTACATTATTAAGACAAACAACTTGATCCAACCTACAACAAAAAAATAAAGCACAAAAGATTGTATTAACATTTAGTTTGTAACAAACTAAAAAGATTTTTAATCACATGCACCAAAAAAATTAGAACAAAAGAAAATAATCAAACAACTTCTTTCATCTAGAGAAGAAAGCAGAGACTTACCTACGATTTTCAACGAAGAATTAGTTCATTATTTATAACCTAGAACCCTATATATATATATATATAAGAAAAATAAAATTCAATGTGAGTATATTTAGGAAAAAGTGAATACTCCTAAATGTGAGTATATTTAGGGAAAGCTTTCCTTGAAGACTCCTATTCACTTTTAAAAAGAAATAAAATTATTTAAGGTAGTGTTTTATTTTTCTACTGACTCATTTTAGGATAACAATTAATTTTAAAGTCTTAAAATATTAGAATAATAATTAAATGGTAATTATTTTTTTTAAATAGTAAAAAGACGATTTTGTTTATTGTGAAGTGTTTTAATGAAGGGCAAAAAGTTCAAATCACATTATAAGGTCTTTCACACTTTTAATATAGTATAGATAGATATAGATAGATATAGATATAAATATAGATATAGATAGGGGTGTTCACGGGTCAGTTTGGATCGGTTTTTTATCAAAATCAAAACCAAACCAATTTAGTCGATTTTTAAATTTCTAAAATCAAACCAAACCAAATAAAAAAATAACCGTCGGTTTGGTTCGATTTTTTCGGTTTATGATCCTAACTAATGATAAATTGATAACAGTATAAAAAATGACAATAGCTAAAAGGTTTGCCTAGATATAAGTCCTAATAACACCAACTAAGCAAATGTATTTAACAAGCTTATCTTGTTTGGCATTGCAAACAATAATTTTGTCTCTTGAATTGGTGAATCAAATGCCAAAATAATAAGCATTAGTAGTACCGTCTATAGGATAAAAATCACAAATAAATATTTTGTGGGGAAGCAACCACCAAAAAAATGAGACAGTAATCCTATAAATTCTAATGCATTAATTAGTATTATGAAAAGAACCCCAAAATGCAATAATAAGCACTTGATTTGCTACGCATTATTTTAAAATTAAAATGAAAAGTGAGATCCTACGGTTAAAACTTAGACACCTAAAGATTAAAGTGTTTGGCTTGAAGTTGAGGGTTGTCGGGTTTGGGCTAAAGTGTCGGGTTTGATTAATTATGATATGCTAAAATTAAGTTCATGATTAAAATATAATAAAATAATTATATTTTATTTATAAATAACTATAAAATTTGTATATATAATTTATTGGTCCGATTCAGTTATTTTTGCCATTTTTTTTAGTAAAATCATAACCAAATAAAATAATGTCAGTTTTTAAAATTTAAAACCAAACCAAACCAAACATCGGAGTTTTTAATCGATTTGCGATTTGATTTGGTTTTTAACCAAACCATGAACAACCCTAGATATATAGATATAGATTTAGAAGGGAAAATTAGTAATTTCACTTTTAATTTTTGAAGTTCATGCTTTTAAGATAATAAATATAAATTTAGATATAGATTATAATAGGTTATGGATGCGGCTCACCTCCAATCACTTTGTGTCCAGTTTGTCTTAATCTCATTACACTTGTACACTATTAAATTTAAAGAGTTAATTCCCTATATAGTTATTCAAATATTGAGAAGATCTCACTAAAGTCATTTTTGAATTTTTCTTTCCTATATGGTTATTCAAGTATCAAGAAAATCTCACTAAAATTACTTTTGAATTTTCCCCCCTAAATAGACATTCAACTACTGAGAATATTCCATTAAAATTATTTTTGAATTTTTTTCCCTATAAAGTTATCCAACTATAACTAAGAAATCTTAGTTGGTATGCCATGTCATGTTAATTTTTTATTTTTTATGCCATGTAAAATAAGACCTAAACTAATTTTGGATACAAAAATATTGTATCCAACCACTTAATTTTAAGTATATATATGTCAATTTAAGTCCTAAATTATTTTTGAAAAAATGAAGTCTTATTATCCTAACGAGGATAATTTTTGATGCAATTATTAATTAATATGAGTATAGAAATAAAATTTAGCTATGTAATTTTATATATATCAATCAAAGATGCTAATTGAAAAAAAAAAATTCTAATGACCCATTCGTATCTCCGACCTGATATGAAACGAATCAAAATTTTTGATATACTACAAAGAAGCAACTTGCTTTTATGTGTATTAGATGAAATTTTAGGACTCCTGTCAATTAATTTTTTATTTTATAAAAAATATAATTTTATTTGTAATTATTTTTATTCAAGCATCTAAGAAATGAATTACTTGATTTGTAGGGACATAGAAATTCACTTTCAAAATTAACAAGAATATTTATTTTCTATATTCAGATTAATTAGTAATGCTCCAAAAATGATCCTCGTTAAGATAATAAGATTTCATTTTAAAATAATATAGGAGTTAAATTGACATATACTTAAAACTAAACGGCTAGATTTAACATTTTTGTATCCAAAATTTGTTTAGGATCCTACATGGCATGAAAAATAAAAAATTAATATGACATGTCAATGTCACGCCAACTAAAATTTATTAGTTACAGTTGGATGACTGTCACGACCCAACTACCGGGTCGTGCGGACACCTACTCTAATCCACTTAGATAGGAGAACCTTTACCACCCGCACCAACAGGTAATGCGGAAAAAGAAATAAATTATGAAATAAGCCTTTTTAATACATGAAAACGTTTACAAAATATGCGAAAAACCTTTTACAATTTGAAAACAACCCTCCCTAGAACCTAGTCTAAGCATGTACAAGAGCTACTACAAGAGTGATACTAAAATAAAAGAAGACACAACTCCACCATAGAAGCAAGAAGTAAAAGCTACTGGAGATTCCCATCATCGTGTACCTATGAAACATCACCAATCTTTCAATCAGACTATACCCAAAAAGGTATAGCAAGAGTAAAATCAATACAAACACACGTGATGGTAGGCATCATCGGTCGATCCGAATCCACTCGTACCATCATATAGAAAAATAAGGAAAAGCATGTAAGTATTTTCGATGGCCCCATCCTCCAACTTCCACCTTTACCAGACCGATCTCAACCGACCGTCTACTTATAACCCTTACCTCAATCCTTCCTAACTCTTTCGCTATCAACTCCCTTACGCGGAACTATGTACCCTGGATCCTAGGACTTCGCGAGTCACACTAACCTTAGACTTCCCAAGCCAACTTAACCTTAGACTTCCCAAGTCACCTTAACCTTAGACTTTCCAAGTCAACTTAACCATTGCCAACATCTATGTCCATATCCGAACTACCATTTCCTTACCCAAGTCAACCATTATGACTCAACAACCCGGAGTAAATCCCACTACTTAGTGATGTAGACCGCACCCTTCGTACCACCACCTACTAGTACAAAATCGCCCCAATAACCCCCGGGGCCATACTTGACAAGTAACAACAGCCAACATTATAACTAGACTACGAGTCTCTTTCTTAGCTCATCAACCGCACGTAACAAGTCTAACTGACATTAATAACTCTCAGTGAAAACAAGCATATATCCTTCTTATACAATTCAGACCAAACAAGGATTCCTAGAACATCATCTATGGCAATAACCTGCGATCCCGGTTCACAGAAGAATCACCTTGTCACTTAAGTACACTAACCCGGTCCTTCACGGATCAACTGTACTCAAAATAATACTAAATCTCGACCCTCTCAGGAACCTAATGTGTAAAGAACAAGTAGTACACCCGCACTGAGTAAAGCATTACAACATATAATAATAGCCAATAGTATAACTCCAGACTCTCAGTCTATCCTTTTTTGACGACATTTACCCTTTTTCATTTTCTGGATCAATCAAGGGTCCCTAGACCGACACCTAAGTGTTAACATGCGATGCCTGGTCCATCCCCACATTTAAGTGTAACAACCCGATCTCTCAAGGACCAATATAATCAATCACAAATTTAATAATTAATCCGGTCCACTCATAAAACCATTGACAAACACAGTCAATAATACATAATTAAACCCGTACCAGGTGTTGTTCCTGAGCCAACCGTTAGTATCCCATACCAGGCGTGATACTTGAGTCAACCGTTAGTATCCCATACTAGGCATGGTACCTGATCCAACCATTAATATTCTCGTACCAGGCGTGGTACCCGAGCCAACCATTAGTATTTTTGTACCAGGCGTGGTACCTGAGCCAACCATTAGTATTCCAGTACCAGGGGTGATACACAAACCAACCGAATGTCACACAATCCAACAGTCAACAAACAATGAACAAAAGCACACTTGTAAGCCAACAAGCAACAATACCTAGTTCATTTCACAAGACTGATAACCGGACAATTAAACATTCAAAAACCCTTCCCTAAGCATGCAACTCATACAATACTAAGCAATAGTACATGAAACACATAATGCACATTGGGAAAAGAACAACCATTACCTAAATGTTCAACATGTCATCCTGGTCTACACTAAGATCAACCCCACACTTAAGTTTAACTATTAAACTCGATCCACTCATAGGACCGTCAATAATTACAAACAATAGTGTATAATTAGACTCGCCTAAAGACTAATCCCCGACTTATCATTTAGACACATGTTCGCAGATACATCAATTTTGAACCCTTTTCTCAAGACAGATACAACATAGGGAAGACATTTCCCAACATTGGTACTTTAACCGTTCTAGTTTACATCTACTTTTTTTATATCAGAAATATCTCCAATACTCCCTTTTAAACTAGTCATTTAATCACCATGGCATTTCTCGGTTCCCCGAACCTCTCCAACGGTGTAAATCCTAGATTTCTAGCATCACATATCACATAGTTATTATAAGCAACCCAAAATATGGCAACCCATCATTCCAATCCTATAATTTTACAATCCCAACAAATCCAAACACATCAATTCTTCAGACTCCGTGCCCGAGGGCCTAAGCATGAATTCTCCTTTTTTGTGTATACAATAATTACAAAATGGAAGTAGGTCAATCTACTCTTAGAAGAAAAACTAGCCTACCTGGATGACAAGCAGCTGCACAATGCACTTTTTGACTCCGTGAAGGCTTTCCCTGACGATTGACAAGCCCAAAATTTATGGTTTCACATCCTTTCAGCCGAAATTCCTTCTCCCCATGGCTCCCAAGCTTTGGAGCAGCCTAGGAGGGTTTTTGGAGAACCCTCATTTGTTTTTGACTAAAAAAGGGAGAATGGGATTATAAAATCCATTTCTGTGCTTTCTGGTTCCGTTATTCCGCTCTAGCGGACTGCCAATCGCTATGGCGGTACCGCTATAGCGACCTAAATTCCGCTACAGCAGATCCAACTTTTCAGCACGGACAATCTTCAGTAAAATAGTCATAACTTTTTACTCGGGAAGCAGATTAACAAACGGTCAGTGGCGTTTGAAAGATGACTCAAAGATCTTTAATTTGGTGGGTATTTGGACCCCTAACTCCTTATATTCTAGGAGGAATACTCGTTTGAATTTGACCCTAGTTTGAACTTAACCCAAAACTAAATCGGTAAGGAAACTTTCAACTTAACTTTGTGCTAGGAGTATTGTATGACCTTAGTACATACCAAATGTACTCTCATACTAAAGAATTAATCCTAACTCTTATTACGAATGAGAGACACCTACCTTGACCATAGATATTTTCAGTAACGACGGAATAGGTTGTTACAATGACTTTATAGGAAAAAGAATTTAAAAATAACTTTAATGGAATCTTTTCAATACTTGAATGACCATTTAGGGAAGAAAGATTCAAAAGTGACTTTAGTGCAGTCTCTCAATACTTGAATGATTGTATAAGAGAAGAAAAATTCAAAAGTAATTTTTGTGTAATTTTCTCAATACTAGAGTGACCAGGTAAGAAATTTAACTCTAAATTTAAGGGTCAAAATTTTCTTAA
>QJPP01007080.1:0-117103 GCA_003996215.1 Jaltomata sinuosa | reverse complement strand
CAATTGATACAAATTAATTATCTATGAAATCGAAACCCTAAGCTAAGAACAAGGAATAAGAACATAAAAAGCTAGACACAAGTAAGGAATTCAATTGACAATCATGATAAAGATATCAAAACCTTCAATTGAAAGATTACCATACAAGCACCTAAACTATCAAAGGAACCTCAAGGGAATTGAAGCTCTCAATTCTCTCAAGAGAAGACAAGTCTATGATCATGAAAAACTAAGACTCAAAGTGAGATATTCTCATTATTTATAGTTTAGGCTAATTTATTACAAAAGTAGCCCAAAAGTGGCTCTTTGAGTAAAGATTGCAAATATAGCCCTACTTTGCAAACTAGGCCTCATTTCCTTATTCCCAAGCAATCATCAAGGCATGAAATCCCCTCTTTGGCATCAAGGTGTGCTCAAGCACCTCTATCTTCATGAATAGCCCTTGTAAAGCTTGGAGGTCCCAAGCTTGGCTACTTGGGAGTGACCTTGATGCAACTTGGATTGCATCAACTTGAATCATCATTTAGCCATATTCTCATTTCTTTCTTCCTTTTTTCTTCTTATTTCATTGGTCATGATAGCGGAGATGACACTCGATGTCACCTTGGCTTCCCTAGTATGCCTAGCTCATTTAGTTTTGTCACCCTATCTAATAGGGCTTTAGCAAGTCCAAAAGTTTGGTCCATAAGTGAACCAGTCGCTAGGTTGTTTGCCACAAACCTGTTCATGGAGTCGAATGAGTAATAGAAGCTTTGAAGTAACACTCCATTCGGAAACCCATGATTAGTACACACACAATAAAACCTTCTTTTTGAACCTTAACGAAACCTCATGTAAGGTCTCTCCTGACAATTAACGAAAGTTTGTGATCTCATCAAGAAGTTGCAATATTCTTGGGGTGGAAAGAATCAATCTAGAAAGGCCTTTGTTAATTCATTTCGTGAAGTGATGAATCCCTCGGAAAGCTATTCTATCCATGTTATTTCTTCTCTCGTGAGGGAGAATGGGAATAATATCAATCGAATGAACTTCTGGATGATGTTAGTAGTGTTGGGCGGTTGAGAAATCTCAATGAAATTTCATATATAGCGGTTAGCAGCTATCACGACTCGATTTATTAGGTCATGATGGAACCAATAACCCCCCGATAGGCGAACCAATCCCCATAGCTCGGATCGATTAGTAATGGGCTACTAACTAATAAGTAAGTGGAAGAATAGTAAAGTAAGTGGAAGCAAGGAATAAGACAAGAAATAGGCAATAAGAATGCATAAGCGGAAGCTAAACCAAACCCAAAACCTGGTATTATAGTATGAGACTCGCTTCCACCATGTGTTTTCTAGCCAGTTGAACTTGAAAGTTTGATTTTGATCAACATTCAGAGAAGACGGCCTCAGATGGAAATTCTAACAACGATGTTATCTCTCGAATGTCGACTTTTGGCTAGGGGACATTTGGTTTGGGTCTCGAGGATTCCGGACTCATTTTAGGCCATGGGGTTCCATTTTTGAAAAGTTTGCCTAAAGTTGGTTTTTGGGCGTGGGGCCTACTTTTCATTAAATCAACTTTCGTTGGGATTTTCATTAATTTTGTTGAGTTCAGAATGCAATTTTTAGTCATGTATCTCATCTCGTTTGTGTCCATGGGACCCCAGACTCATTCCCGAAGGTCCATTCAATCAAAATCTGCCAAGAGTTAGCCTAAGCTATTGTTGTTGCTGGTATGGCTGCCAGGGCACTGCCTGGGTGATGCCTTCACATGCGCGCCTGCACTTGGGCACCGCGCCTACGCTTCGACCTGGCCTTGGCCTTCAGTGTGCCTGTGCGTGCCAGGGTGCCAGCACAGTAACATACTTGTGCCTAGATTGCTGAATTGGGAAGAAATTGCCTTCACTGATGAATGGCATTTCGACACTATCACTCAGCCCAGACGCTCACATTCTGAAAGAACTCAGATTGATAGAGTAATCCAATTCCCTGATGGATCCATAGACCTCAAATTTATGAGTAATGGTCTTCATCCATTAGAAGAATATCCTCTGCCAGACCTTCGTCTGCCAGTCGTCCTTCTTCTTCCAAAACCGAGGAAATAGAAGAAACACACACACCGATAATCAACAACGATAAAGGAAAAGTCGTAGGAGTTGATTATTCGGGTGATATCCCAAAGGTTTTCTACCAAGAAGACCTTTACACCCCTGAGAGTCCCACTCATAGTGAGATGGAACCCCCCCTTACCTTCAAAAAGGGGAAAGAAGATTCCCTCACCATGCTCAGATCTGGTGGTAAGGACTTCGTTCCTGATCCTAAGGAGCTAGACAGACTCTGGCACCTCCCCCAGCACCAAAACAAAAGGTCCTGGTATGTGGTTAATTACTCCTTAGCCCAAAGACAGAACTTTAGAGACCTCTGGAAGTCGGACATGAAGAGACTCCGATGCATAATCGAGTTCTTCAGCTGGTTCGAAATGACCGGAAAATTAGACAACCAAAAGCAGTCTCTCAAAGTCATTGTCAGCAAGTGGTATACAGCCACCAACAAAGTTGTCGAGGCTATTACTCCTCCACTTGAAGGGATTAACATCCCTTATTCCACTAAGGTCATTCCGGCAGCCCCCTTTAAGACTAAGAGTGCTAAGCCTGAAGCCGTTCCCAAGTGCTCAGACATAGATCGGCTTATCGAGCAAAACAACTATACCAACCAGATCCTTCATATTGTTTCTAAACAGATTGAAGATTTTGGTGATAAGAATTTGCTCGGAACTAAGCCCACTCCCTCTACTGCTAGCACGAGTAAAGGCTTAGAAACCAATCCTATCTTTAAGATCCCTGAGTTCAATAGAGAAAAATTCCCTAAACTCAAAGAGACTTTTGATATCCCTGGTAATGTTCTTGACAAAATCAATGAACAATTAGCAGCCTTCAGTATCTCTGATAAAGGTACGCAAAAGTCTAAAGACCCTAATGCTAAAAGCATTGGCACCATCCATAATAGTAAGACTCTTATCCAAAAGGTATTCAATGATAGGTACCACAATAAGAAGAACTACCAATCTCGTCCTTCCTTCCCTGACATTCAGTATGAAGAAAATGCTTTTCTTTCCACCTCTTCTCATGAGGGTAGAAGTATTACTGAATGGAACATTGATGGCCTTGCTGAGCATCAGATTTATAATAAGCTCCATGAGATGGGAGTTGCTATCACCGCCTATAAGATTAGGCATTCATCTGATAAAGAAGCAGCCTTCATGATCATAGCAGGCTTCACTGGCATGCTAAGACATTGGTGGGATAATTATCTAACTGATGATCTTAGAAAAGCTATTCAAGATGCAGTCGCCATTGAAACTGTCATAAAAGTTGAGGGTACCTCCGAAGTCCCTTCTCAGGTTTCAAGAGAAGACGCTTGTGTCGTCCTTCTCTACCACATAGCCAAACACTTCGTAGGAGAACCAAAACTCTTCCAAGATAGGAGTCTTCAAATTCTTAATAATCTTACCTGCCCTAGGTTAGATGACTTCATCTGGTACAAACATCAGTTTGTTAGTAAGGTTATGATCAGACTTGATTGCAATAATGATTTCTGGAAAGAAAGATGTATTAGCGGTCTTCCCCCTCTTTTCGCAGAAAAGGTCAGAACCAAAATTCAAGATCGTTGTGATGGTAAAATTCCTTATCATCAAATGACTTATGGTGACCTTATCAGCATTATCAATGTTGTCGGCCTAGAGCTCTGTACTGATATTAAGCTCAAACAACAGCTTAAGAAAGAAAAGTCCTCTTCCACTAAGGAATTAGGAAACTTTTGTACAGATTTTGGTTTTACCTCCATTACTCCCCCTAAGTATCTCTCCAAAAAGGACAAAGATTCTAAGGGTCATAAGAAGAAGCTTCATAGGACCAAACCTAGTAGTGATTCCAAACGTTCTTCTAAGAGAACTTATAGGAAGCATAAACATAGGTCCTCCAAAAGTTCAGGGACTAGCACCTGTTATAATTGTGGGAAGCCTGGCCATTTAGCCAGAGATTGCAAAGCAGGAGGCAAAAAGAAAAAGATCAATCTTCTTGATATCCCTGATCAAGCCAAAGAACAACTCTTTGCCATCCTTGAAGACGACAAAAGTAATTCGTCCTCACCCAACTATTCTGAGGCTTCAGATAGTGACATTGATCTATCTTATAGTTCAGACTCCACCCAGTCAGGTGATGACTGCTCCAATTGCCATGGTTCTTTCTGCCATTGCAATGATTCCCTTGCCATTCGGGTCTTAACAGCTGACCCCAATGAAGCTCTCTTTGATGTAATCCAACACATTGATAACCATGAAGCCAAGAAGAGCTACCTCATTGAGCTCAAGAGGCTTATCTTAGAATAATCCAAGCAAACTCCTAGAGAATCTAGAGCAGCCATAGAACCCTTCAGCATGAAGCGCATCATGGCTAAATTTGAGAAAGCCCCTGAGCCTACCATTTCCGAGCTAAATGTGAAATCATTGAGCTCAAGAAAGAGGTCTTAGATATAAAAACCAGACTCAACAAGATTGAGATAGATTCCCTTACTACCCAAGTCCTCAAGGATGCCAAGGCTTATGTTTATAAGTCTGACAATGAAGACTCTTCGGACGGAGAAAACATAGATGTTCCTCCTAACAAAGAAGATGATGAGGTTCGCTCACTGGGAAAAGGAATAGACCTTTCTTTACCTAGGAAAACTGCCTCGGATCCAGGAACTTCTGACCGAGGAAATTCCGATCCTGGTTGTGCTATCATCTCCTCATTTAGACCTCAGAGTCATCACTTTCCTGTTAAGATAGTTATTAACAAAGACCTTGTTATTAACAAAATTGCCCTCCTTGATAGTGGTGCTGATCGCAACTGTATCATGAAAGGTATAGTTCCTTTCAAGTATTTGCAAAAAAGTACTTCTAAGTTGTACTCTGCCACCGGAGAAAGACTTCGCATTGATTATAAGCTTTCCAAAGCTCATATCTGTAATGATGGTATTTACCTGACAAATGATTTCATTATCACAGATAGCATCTCCGAAGAAGTCATTCTGGGTATCTCCTTTATCACTCAGATAAAGCCATTTGTTACCACCTTAGAAGGTATAGAAACTGGTATTTTAGGAAAAACTTTGTATTTTCCTTTTGTTAAAAACCTTTCTATTGAAGAAAGTGAATTTATTCGGCAAAAAACTATTTTTAGAATAAACCAGCTTTCTAACCATATTAATTTTTTAAAGGATGATATAAAAATTAAGAAAATCGAGCAGATTTTAAAAACCCCGGGGATAGTTACCAAAATAGCTAATCTCCAAACTCTCTTTGAAAAAGAAATATGCTAAGATTTTCCTAATGCCTTTTGGGAAAGAAAAAGACATATTGTTAAACTCCCATATATAGAAGAATTCAATGAACAAGAGATCTCCACTAAAGCGAGACCTATTCAGATGAATCATGATATTATGGAAATTTGCAAAAAAGAAATTTCTAAACTTCTTGATGAAGGTATCATCTCTCCTTCCAAATCTCCCTGGAGCTGCTCGGCATTTTATGTCAACAAAGCTGCCGAAAGGGAAAGAGGGGCTCCCAGGCTTGTAATCAATTATAAGCCTTTGAATGCTGCCCTAAAATGGATTAGGTACCCCATACCTAATAAAAGAGATCTTTTAAAAAGAACTGTTAAAGCTAATGTCTATAGCAAGTTCGACTTAAAATCCGGATTCTGGCAAATTCAAATTGCTGAGGAAGACCGGTATAAAACTGCTTTCAACGTACCCTTCGGGAAATACAAATGGAAGGTAATGCCTTTTAGTTTGAAAAATGCCCCTTCGGAGTTTCAAAATATCATGAACTCCATTTTTAACGATTATAGTCATATGTCTATAGTTTATATAGATGATGTCCTTATTTTCTCTGAAGATATTGATGCCCATTTTAAGCATCTCAACCTCTTCTTTAGAATTGTCAAAACTAATGGTCTAGTTGCCAGCGCCAAGAAAATCAAACTCTTTCAAACAGCTATTAGATTTTTAGGACACGACCTTTACCAAGGTAGCTACAAACCCATCTGTAGAGCCATAGAGTTCTCCACTAAGTTCCCTGATGTCATTACTGACAAAACTCAGTTGCAAAGGTTTCTAGGGAGTCTCAACTACGTTGCCGACTTCATCCCTAATGTCAGGCAGGTCTGCGAACCTTTGTACAAGAGGCTTAAGAAGAACCCTATCCCTTGGGGATTGTCTCAAACCCAAGCTGTTATCCAGATCAAAGGTTTGGTTAAAAACCTCCCTTGCTTAGGTCTCCCTAACCCCGAAGCTTTCATGATTGTAGAAACTGATGCTTCAGGTGTAGGTTATGGTGGTATCCTTAAGCAGAAAGTCACCGTCAATTCCCCTGAACAACTAGTCAGGTTTACTTCTGGAGTCTGGAATTCAGCCCAGAAAAATTATTCCACAGTTAAAAAAGAAGTTTTATCTATAGTGTTATGTATCACTAAATTCCAGGATGACCTTATTAACAAGGATTTTTTATTAAGAGTAGACTGTAAATCTGCTAAAGAAATTCTTACTAAAGATGTCAAAAATCTTGTTTCTAAACAGATATTTGCTAGATGGCAAGCTCTACTATCTAGCTTTGATTTTAAAATTGAATTTATCAAAGGAGAGGAAAACTCTCTACCAGATTTTCTAACAAGAGAATTTTTGCAGGGTAAGCATGAGGCCCTTTAAGCCTAACAACGGAGAACAGCCTCCCAAAGAAAGAATGGCTAGACCATTCGCTCTAGCTCCCCCAACTCCCTCCAAACCTGAAGCCCCACAGAGGCCTCTACTAAATTTCTAAAACAAATTTACCGCTTTAGCGGACTACCCAATGCTACCTTCACAAATACAGCCACCAAGGTTGTCCCTTCCTCCCCATCCAAAAACGATCAGTTTGAAAAAGCCTTTTGACCAAGGAGCATCTTCTAGCTCTGTCCAGATCAAAGAAGATTATACAATGAAGGTTCTTGAATCCTTCGCACAAGCTGTTAACCCGGAGTTAACAAAAACTAATCTCAAAGCAAAACAAAAGGAAGAAAATTTTGATTTTGTTGTTTCGCAGGTACTGCCAATAATGGCCCTCAACAAAGAGTTTGGCAATGTAGGCATAAAAGCATTGACCGATCCTTGCTACACCAATTTCAATTATGTGGGTAATGATAATCTATTAAAGACAAGGAGATACTATGAAGCCATTCTTACAGATACTGATTCTGTAATATTTGAACACACCAGGGATGAGAACAATCCCAACATCATCAAATTCTCAAGATTTACTATCAAAAAGATCATGGACCCTTTTGAATGGTTTGTAGGTCACTTACATACTCCCATCAATTTGTCTATGGAGCATAGACCTCAGACATACAACTGGTATGACTACAAGTCTGCCTGGATGAACTTTATCTATCTAAGGCCAAGGCACACTTGGTTTGTCAAGTATGATCCGAGAGTCATGAAGGCCATCATTCCTAGATGGTTTTATGAGTGGTGGAATTTATTTGGAGGAATTAAAGAAACCCTCCCTCAACAGTTTCTCAACCGGTTTGAAGAGTTTCAAGCCAAAGAAGAAATCACGACTTTACCGGAGCATATCAAATTATGCAAATACCATTTCCAGAAAAGGATTTCTTATATTATCTCCTGGGATTTCTCTAAAAACGAAATTTACAGGATTAATTACTTATGCAAGCACATATTAATCAAGGGTTGGGCTCCTAAACCCAAAGAACAGGCGAGTTCATCGTCATCATCATCCAGAGTCCAGGGACCTAAGAATTCAACGAAAGCTGCTCTCAGGCAAAAACTGGAAGAAGCTCTGAAGAATTTAGACAAATACAATGAAGTCCAAATCATGAAGATGATTGAGGATGCTGCATTCACAGAAAGTGGAAGTGACGATAATGGAGACATGTGTCAGCCCAAAGGTATGGCCTTGGCTTACATGGATCCCAATTATGAATAGGAACTTAACCTTTGAGAAAAAGTAGAGGCAAAGCCGGAATTACTTTTTCTAAACGGTATTTCACTATTCACAACTGGCATCCAATGAGAAGCTAAACGACAAAACCCGAGCCCACAGAAACCCACTAACAAATTGTCGGCAATATCTATACCCTCCAAAGTGTCGGCAAGATCTGGATCATCCACAAACACCTCATTTTCTCTATAAAAGGAGAACTCCTCAATTGTAATAAGGCATCAGAAAATTTCCACATTCTGAAAACCTCTCTCTAATTATCTTTTATGCTTGCAATGTTTTCGTTTCACGTTTATAAATAAACATCTCTTTTGTAAGTCTCTTCCGCTGTCTTATTATTATTTTTATTATTTTAGTTTTCCCGATCCTCTCTTTATTGGTATCAGAGCCATGTTGGCAGCCATTAAGCTTAGCATGAGCAGCTAAGTTTATATGCTGCCTAGGGGCATGGCTAAATTATTTTCATAAAACTTATATCTTATGAAATATAATTTATGCTTTCATATTTATTTATCGACATGTTGCATCCCTTATGAGTTTGTTTGTCTTACAAGTTTGAGGTTGTCATCACTCTCTCTATGGTTTGAGGTTTCCGATTAATATCCGATTAAGGTGTTGGTCAGCCGTAAGGATAGGTGGTCGTTGTAGCCGATGGACAGGCGTTTAGACCAAACCTATAGGTGGTCCCTCCACTAAGATAGCCTTGAGAGAATTGACTTGATGTAATTCCAAGTATAGCTACTTAGACAAACTCTTTTCTGTGATGCTTGATTTCGATTTGTTTAGATTTCAGCTTAGGTTATATTTAATTTGATTCTGGTTTATGATTGTGTGTTTAGCCACTCGAGACCCCTAGGTTTGCATATTTTCAAAATAATGGAAAACAATCACCAAAATATTTTAAATATTAACCTTTCTTCTCAGGCGACTAAGATTGCCACTGTTGAAAATAATTTACAAAACTGGAGTATCCCAGCTGAACCCTTCAGAAAGATTTACCAGCTAGGTAATTTTAATTTTGCTAGGAAGCATAATATAAAGACCTGTGAGTCCACCATAGCTATCAATAATTCGTTAGAAATTATTAAGTTGCTTAACGAACCTGATTTGAACAGGTATAAGAAAGACTTTAACTATCTCCACATAGGGTTAGTTCAAGTCGCTGTTAAACCCCTTTTTAGAAAAGGTTTAGATATTCCTGTTTGCGTCCTCCTTAGGGATGACTGTCTTTTAGAGTTTAATGACTCTCTGTTAGGTGTTCTTCAGAGTAACCTAGCCGATGGGCCAGTTTACTTTAATTGTTACCCTAATTTTTCTGTAGACATCAATGACCCAAATGTCATGGATAGTCTGACACTCAACGTCAAGACTAAAAACATGAATAGCAAAGCCAACACTCGAGAAATTGCTATCATCTATCGAGTGTACTGTAGGCTTATGTCTACTACTCTTGCTCCAAAGGCAAGGATAGAAAGCACAAAGGGTGCTACTATGCTAATGGAAGCCAACCATCAGCACAGTAACACATTTGTGCCTAGATTGCTGAATTGGGAAGAAATTGCCTTCACTGATGAATGGCATTTCGACACTATCACTCAGCCCAGACGCTCACATTCTGAAAGAACTCAGATTGATAGAGTAATCCAATTCCCTGATGGATCCATAGACGTTAAATTTATGAGTAATCCTAGGTCTTCATCCATTAGAAGAATATCCTCTGCCAGACCTTCGTCTGCCAGTCGTCCTTCTTCTTCCAAAATCGAGGAAATAGAAGAAACACACACGCCGATAATCAACAACGATAAAGGAAAAGTCATAGGAGTTGATTATTCGGGTGATATCCCAAAGGTTTTCTACCAAGAAGACCTTTACACCCCTGAGAGTCCCACTCATAGTGAGATGGAACCCCCCTTACCTTCAAAAAGGGGAAAGAAGATTCCCTCACCATGCTCAGATCTGGTGGTAAGGACTTCGTTCCTGATCCTAAGGAGCTAGACAGACTCTGGCACCTCCCCAGTACCAAAACAAAAGGTCCTGGTATGTGGCTAATTACTCCTTAGCCCAAAGACAGAACTTTAGAGACCTCTGGAAGTCGGACATGAAGAGACTCCGATGCATAATCGAGTTCTTCAGCTGGTTCGAAATGACCGGAAAATTAGACAGCCAAAAGCAGTCTCTCAAAGTCATTGTCAGCAAGTGGTATACAGCCACCAACAAAGTTGTCGAGGCTGTTACTCCTCCACTTGAAGGGATTAACATCCCTTATTCCACTAAGGTCATTCCGGCAGCCCCCTTTAAGACTAAGAGTGCTAAGCCTGAAGCCGTTCCCAAGTGCTCAGACATAGATCGGCTTATCGAGAAAAACAACTATACCAACCAGATCCTTCATATTGTTTCTAAACAGATTGAAGATTCTAGTGATAAGAATTTGCTCGGAACTAAGCCCACTCCCTCTACTGCTAGCACGAGTAAAGGCTTAGAAACCAATCCTATCTTTAAGATCCCTGAGTTCAATAGAGAAAAATTCCCTAAACTCAAAGAGACTTTTGATATCCCTGGTAATGTTCTTGACAAAATCAATGAACAATTAGCAGCCTTCAGTATCTCTGATAAAGGTACGCAAAAGTCCAAAGACCCTAATGCTAAAAGCATTGGCACCATCCGTAGTAGTAAGACTCTTATCCAAAAGGTATCCAATGATAGGTACCACAATAAGAAGAACTACCAATCTCGTCCTTCCTTCCCTGACATTCAGTATGAAGAAAATGCTTTTCTTTCCACCTCTTCTCATGAGGGTAGAAGCATTACTGAATGGAACATTAATGGCCTTGCTGAGCATCAGATTTATAATAAGCTCCATGAGATGGGAGTTGCTATCACCGCCTATAAGATTAGGCATTCATCTGATAAAGAAGCAGCCTTCATGATCATAGCAGGCTTCACTGGCATGCTAAGACATTGGTGGGATAATTATCTAACTGATGATCTTAGAAAAGCTATTCAAGATGCAGTCGCCATTGAAACTGTCATAAAAGTTGAGGGTACCTCCGAAGTCCCTTCTCAGGTTTCAAGAGAAGACGCTTGTGCCGTCCTTCTCTACCACATAGCCAAACACTTCGTAGGAGAACCAAAACTCTTCCAAGATAGGAGTCTTCAGATTCTTAATAATCTTACCTGCCCTAGGTTAGATGACTTCATCTGGTACAAACATCAGTTTGTTAGTAAGGTTATGATCAGACCTGATTGCAATAATGATTTCTGGAAAGAAAGATTTATTAGCGGTCTTCCCCCTCTTTTCGCAGAAAAGGTCAAAACCAAAATTCAAGATCGTTGTGATGGTAAAATTCCTTATCATAATATGACTTATGGTGACCTTATCAGCATTATCAATGTTGTCGGCCTAGAGCTCTGTACTGATATTAAGCTCAAACAACAGCTTAAGAAAGAAAAGTCCTCTTCCACTAAGGAATTAGGAAACTTTTGTACAGATTTTGGTTTTACCTCCATTACTCCCCCTAAGTATCTCTCCAAAAAGGACAAAGATTCTAAGGGTCATAAAAAGAGGCATCATAGGACCAAACCTAGTAGTGATTCCAAACGTTCTTCTAAGAGAACTTATAGGAAGCATAAACATAGGTCCTCCAAAAGTTCAGGGACTAACACCTGTTATAATTGTGGGAAGCCTGGCCATTTAGCCAGAGATTGCAAAGCAGGAGGCAAAAAGAAAAAGATCAATCTTCTTGATATCCCTGATCAAGCCAAAGAACAACTCTTTTCCATCCATGAAGACGACAAAAGTAATTCGTCCTCACCCAACTATTCTGAGGCTTCAGATAGTGACATTGATCTATCTTATAGTTCAGACTCCACCCAGTCAGGTGATGACTGCTCCAATTGCCATGGTTCTTTCTGCCATTGCAATGATTCCCTTGCCATTCGGGTCTTAACAGCTGACCCCAATGAAGCTCTCTTTGATGTAATCCAACACATTGATAACCATGAAGCCAAGAAGAGCTACCTCATTGAGCTCAAGAGGCTTATCTTAGAACAATCCAAGCAAACTCCTAGAGAATCTAGAGCAGCCATAGAACCCTTCAGCATGAAGCGCATCATGGCTAAATTTGAGAAAGCCCCTGAGCCTACCATTTCCGAGCTAAATGTGAAATCATTGAGCTCAAGAAAGAGGTCTTAGATATAAAAACCAGACTCAACAAGATTGAGATAGATTCCCTTACTACCCAAGTCCTCAAGGATGCCAAGGCTTATGTTTATAAGTCTGGCAATGAAGACTCTTTGGACGGAGAAAATAGAGATGTTCCTCCTAACAAAGAAGATGATGACGTTCGCTCACTAGGAAAAGGAATAGACCTTTCTTTACCTAGGAAAACTGCCTCAGACCCAGGAACTTCCGACCGAGGAAATTCCGACCCTGGTTGTGCTATCATCTCCTCAATTAGACCTCAGAGTCATCACATTCCTGTTAAGATAGTTATTAACAAAGACCTTGTTATTAACAAAATTGCCCTCCTTGATAGTGGTGCTGATCGCAACTGTATCATGAAAGGTATAGTTCCTTTCAAGTATTTGCAAAAAAGTACTTCTAAGTTGTACTCTGCCACCAGAGAAAGACTTCGCATTGATTATAAGCTTTCCAAAGCTCATATCTGTAATGATGGTATTTGCCTGACAAATGATTTCATTATCACAGATAGCATCTCCGAAGAAGTCATTCTGGGTATCTCCTTTATCACTCAGATAAAGCCATTTGTTACCACCTTAGAAGGTATAGAAACTGGTATTTTAGGAAAAACTTTGTATTTTCCTTTTGTTAAAAACCTTTCTATTGAAGAAAGTGAATTTATTCGGCAAAAATCTATTTTTAGAATAAACCAGCTTTCTAACCATATTAATTTTTTAAAGGATGATATAAAAATTAAGAAAATCGAGCAGATTTTAAAAACCCCGGGGATAGTTACCAAAATAGCTAATCTCCAAACTCTCTTTGAAAAAGAAATATGCTATGATTTTTCTAATGCATTTTGGGAAAGAAAAAGACATATTGTTAAACTCCCATATATAGAAGGATTCAATGAACAAGAGATCTCCACTAAAGCGAGACCTATTCAGATAAATCATGATATTATGGAAATTTGCAAAAAAGAAATTTCTAAACTTCTTGATGAAGGTATCATCTCTCCTTCCAAATCTCCCTGGAGCTGCTCGGCATTTTATGTCAACAAAGCTGCCGAAAGGGAAAGAGGGGCTCCCAGGCTTGTAATCAATTATAAGCCTTTGAATGCTGCCCTAAAATGGATTAGGTACCCCATACCTAATAAAAGAGATCTTTTAAAAAGAACTGTTAAAGCTAATGTCTATAGCAAGTTCGACTTAAAATCTGGATTCTGGCAAATTCAAATTGCTGAGGAAGACCGGTATAAAACTGCTTTCAACGTACCCTTTGGGCAATACGAATGGAAGGTAATGCCTTTTGGTTTGAAAAATGCCCCTTCGGAGTTTCAAAATATCATGAACTCCATTTTTAACGATTACAGTCATATGTCTATAGTTTATATAGATGATGTCCTTATTTTCTCTGAAGATATTAATGCCCATTTTAAGCATCTCAACCTCTTCTTTAGAATTGTCAAAACCAATGGTCTAGCTGTCAGCGCCAAGAAAATCAAGCTCTTTCAAACAGCTATTAGATTTTTAGGACACGACCTTTACCAAGGTAGCTACAAACCCATCTGTAGAGCCATAGAGTTCTCCACTAAGTTCCCTGATGTCATTACTGACAAAACTCAGTTGCAAAGGTTTCTAGGGAGTCTCAACTACGTTGCCGACTTCATCCCTAATGTCAGGCAGGTCTGCGAACATTTGTACAAGAGGCTTAAGAAGAACCCTATCCCTTGGGGATTGTCTCAAACCCAAGCTGTTATCCAGATCAAAGGTTTGGTTAAAAACCTCCCTTGCTTAGGTCTCCCTAACCCCGAAGCTTTCATGATTGTAGAAACTGATGCTTCAGGTGTAGGTTATGGTGGTATCCTTAAGCAGAAAGTCACCGTCAATTCCCCTGAACAACTAGTCAGGTTTACTTCTGGAGTCTGGAATTCAGCCCAGAAAAATTATTCCACAGTTAAAAAAGAAGTTTTATCTATAGTGTTATGTATCACTAAATTCCAGGATGACCTTATTAACAAGGATTTTTTATTAAGAGTAGACTGTAAATCTGCTAAAGAAATTCTTACTAAAGATGTCAAAAATCTTGTTTCTAAACAGATATTTGCTAGATGGCAAGCTCTACTATCTAGCTTTGATTTTAAAATTGAATTTATCAAAGGAGAGGAAAACTCTCTACCAGATTTTCTAACAAGAGAATTTTTGCAGGGTAAGCATGAGGCCCTTTAAGCCTAACAAGGGAGAACAGCCTCCCAAAGAAAGAATGGCTAGACCATTCGCTCTAGCTCCCCCAACTCCCTCCAAACCTGAAGCCCCACAGAGGCCTCTACTAAATTTCCAAAACAAATTTACCGCTTTAGCGGACTACCCAATGCTACCTTCACCAATACAGCCACCAAGGTTGTTCCTTCCTCCCCATCCAAAAACGATCAGTTTGAAAAAGCCTTTTGACCAAGGAGCATCTTCTAGCTCTGTCCAGGTCAAAGAAGATTATACAATGAAGGTTCCTGAATCCTTCGCACAAGCTGTTAGCCCGGAGTTAACAAAAACTAATCTCAAAGCAAAACAAAAGGAAGAAAATATTGATTTTGTTGTTTCGCAGGTACTGCCAATAATGGCCCTCAACAAAGAGTTTGGAAATGTAGGCATAAAAGCATTGACCGATCCTTGCTACACCAATTTCAATTATGTGGATAATGATAATCCATTAAAGACAAGGAGATACTATGAAGCCATTCTTACAGATACTGATTCTGTAATATTTGAACACACCAGGGATGAGAACAATCCCAACATCATCAAATTCTCAAGATTTACTATCAAAAAGATCATGGACCCTTTTGAATGGTTTGTAGGTCACTTACATACTCCCATCAATTTGTCTATGGAGCATAGACCTCAGACATACAACTGGTATGACTACAAGTCTGCCTGGATGAACTTTATCTATCTAAGGCCAAGGCACACTTGGTTTGTCAAGTATGATCCGAGAGTCATGAAGGCCATCATTCCTAGATGGTTTTATGAGTGGTGGAATTTATTCGGAGGAATTAAAGAAACCCTCTCTCAACAGTTTCTCAACCGGTTTGAAGAGTTTCAAGCCAAAGAAGAAATCACGACTTTACCGGAGCATATCAAATTATGCAAATACCATTTCCAGAAAAGGATTTCTTATATTATCTCCTGGGATTTCTCTAAAAACGAAATTGACAGGATTAATTACTTATGCAAGCAGATATTAATCAAGGGTTGGGCTCCTAAACCCAAAGAACAGGCGAGTTCATCGTCATCATCATCCAGAGTCCAGGGACCTAAGAATTCAACGAAAGCTGCTCTCAGGCAAAAACTGGAAGAAGCTCTGAAGAATTTAGACAAATACAATGAAGTCCAAATCATGAAGATGATTGAGGATGCTGCATCCACAGAAAGTGGAAGTGACGATAATGGAGACATGTGTCAGCCCAAAGGTATGGCCTTGGCTTACATGGACCCCAATTATGAATAGGAACTTAACCTTTGAGAAAAAGTAGAGGCAAAGCCGGAATTACTTTTTCTAAAGGATATTTCACTATTCACAACTGGCATCTAATGAGAAGCTAAACGACAAAACCCAGGCCCACAGAAACCCACTAACAAAGTGTCGGCAATATCTATACCCTCCAAAGTGTCGGCAAGATCTGGATCGTCCACAAACACCTCATTTTCTCTATAAAAGGAGAACTCCTCAATTGTAATAAGGCATCAGAAAATTTCCACATTCTGAAAACCTCTCTCTATTTATCTTTTATGCTTGCAATGTTTTCGTTTCACGTTTATAAATAAACATCTCTTTTGTAAGTCTCTTCCGCTGTCTTATTATTATTTTTATTATTTTAGTTTGTCTAAGTAGCTATACTTGGAATTACATCAATTCAATTCTCTCAAGGCTATCTTAGTGGAGGGACCACCTATAGGTCTGGTCTAAACGCCTGTCCGTCGGCTACAACGACCACCTATCCTTACGGCTGACCAACACCTTAACCGGATATTAATCGGAAACCTCAAACCATAGAGAGAGTGACGACAACCTCAAACTTGTAAGACAAACAAACTCATAAGGGATGCAACATGTCGATAAATAAAGATGAAAGCATAAATTATATTTCATAAGATATAAGTTTTATGAAAATAATTTAGCCATGCCCCTAGGCAGCATATAAACTTAGCTGCTCATGCTAAGCTTAATGGCTGCCAACATGGCCCTGATACCAATAAAGAGAGGATCGGGAAAACTAAAATAATAAAAATAATAATAAGACAGCGGAAGAGACTTACAAATGAGGTGTTTGTGGATGATCCAGCACCAAAACAAAAGGTCCTGGTATGTGGCTAATTACTCCTTAGCCCAAAGACAGAACTTTAGAGACCTCTGGAAGTCGGACATGAAGAGACTCCGATGCATAATCAAGTTCTTCAGCTGGTTCGAAATGACCGGAAAATTAGACAGCCAAAAGCAGTCTCTCAAAGTCATTGTCAGCAAGTGGTATACAGCCACCAACAAAGTTGTCGAGGCTGTTACTCCTCCACTTGAAGGGATTAATATCCCTTATTCCACTAAGGTCATTCCGGCAGCCCCCTTTAAGACTAAGAGTGCTAAGCCTGAAGCCGTTCCCAAGTGCTCAGACATAGATCGGCTTATCGAGCAAAACAACTATACGAACCGGAGATTAGCTATTTTGGTAACTATCCCCGGGGTTTTTAAAATCTGCTCGATTTTCTTAATTTTTATATCATCCTTTAAAAAATTAATATGGTTAGAAAGCTGGTTTATTCTAAAAATAGTTTTTTGCCGAATAAATTCACTTTCTTCAATAGAAAGGTTTTTAACAAAAGGAAAATACAAAGTTTTTCCTAAAATACCAGTTTCTATACCTTCTAAGGTGGTAACAAACGGCTTTATCTGAGTGATAAAGGGGATACCCAGAATGACTTGTTCGGAGATGCTATCTGTGATAATGAAATCATTTGTCAGGCAAATACCATCATTACAGATATGAGCTTTGGAAAGCTTATAATCAATGCGAAGTCTTTCTCCGGTGGCAGAGTACAACTTAGAAGTACTTTTTTGCAAATACTTGATAGAAACTATACCTTTCATGATACAGTTGCGATCAGCACCACTATCAAGGAGGGCAATTTTGTTAATAACAAGGTCTTCATTAATAACTATCTTAACAGGAATGTGATGACTCTGAGGTCTAATTGAGGAGATGATAGCACAACCAGGGTCGGAATTTCCTCGGTCGGAAGTTCCTAGAACAATCCAAGCAAACTCCTAGAGAATCTAGAGCAGCCATAGAACCCTTCAGCATGAAGCGCATCATGGCTAAATTTAAGAAAGCCCCTGAGCCTACCATTTCCGAGCTAAAATGTGAAATCATTGAGCTCAAGAAAGAGGTCTTAGATATAAAAACCAGACTCAACAAGATTGAGATAGATTCCCTTACTACTAGCCAAACACTTCGTAGGAGAACCAAAACTCTTCCAAGATAGGAGTCTTCAGATTCTTAATAATCTTACCTGCCCTAGGTTAGATGACTTCATCTGGTACAAACATCAGTTTGTTAGTAAGGTTATGATCAGACCTGATTGCAATAATGATTTCTGGAAAGAAAGATTTATTAGCGGTCTTCCCCCTCTTTTCGCAGAAAAGGTCAGAACCAAAATTCAAGATCGTTGTGATGGTAAAATTCCTTATCATCAAATGACTTATGGTGACCTTATCAGCATTATCAATGTTGTCGGCCTAGAGCTTTGTACTGATATTAAGCTCAAACAACAGCTTAAGAAAGAAAAGTCCTCTTCCACTAAGGAATTAGGAAACTTTTGTACAGATTTTGGTTTTACCTCCATTACTCCCCCTAAGTATCTCTCCAAAAAGGACAAAGATTCTAAGGGTCATAAGAAGAGGCATCATAGGACCAAACCTAGTAGTGATTCCAAACGTTCTTCTAAGAGAACTTATAGGAAGCATAAACATAGGTCCTCCAAAAGTTCAGGGACTAGCACCTGTTATAATTGTGGGAAGCCTGGCCATTTAGCCAGAGACTGCAAAGCAGGAGGCAAAAAGAAAAAGATCAATCTTCTTGATATCCCTGATCAAGCCAAAGAACAACTCTTTGCCATCCTTGAAGACGACAAAAGTAATTCGTCCTCACCCAACTATTCTGAGGCTTCAGATAGTGACATTGATCTATCTTATAGTTCAGACTCCACCCAGTCAGGTGATGACTGCTCCAATTGCCATGGTTCTTTCTGCCATTGCAATGATTCCCTTGCCATTCGGGTCTTAGTAGCTGACCCCAATGAAACTCTCTTTGATGTAATCCAACACATTGATAACCATGAAGCCAAGAAGAGCTACCTCATTGAGCTCAAGAGGCTTATCTTAGAACAATCCAAGCAAACTCCTAGAGAATCTAGAGCAGCCATAGAACCCTTCAGCATGAAGCGCATCATGGCTAAATTTGAGAAAGCCCCTGAGCCTACCATTTCCGAGCTAAAATGTGAAATCATTGAGCTCAAGAAAGAGGTCTTAGATATAAAAACTAGACTCAACAAGATTGAGATAGATTCCCTTACTACCCAAGTCCTCAAGGATGCCAAGGCTTATGTTTATAAGTCTGACAATGAAGACTCTTCGGACGGAGAAAACAGAGATGTTCCTCCTAACAAAGAAGATGATGAGGTTCGCTCACTAGGAAAAGGAATAGACCTTTCTTTACCTAGGAAAACTGCCTCGGACCCAGGAACTTCCGACTGAGGAAATTCTGACCCTGGTTGTGCTATCATCTCCTCAATTAGACCTCAGAGTCATCACTTTCCTGTTAAGATAGTTATTAACAAAGACCTTGTTATTAACAAAATTGCCCTCCTTGATAGTGGTGCTGATCGCAACTGTATCATGAAAGGTATAGTTCCTATCAAGTATTTGCAAAAAAGTACTTCTAAGTTATACTCTGCCACCGGAGAAAGACTTCGCATTGATTATAAGCTTTCCAAAGCTCATATCTGTAATGATGGTATTTGCCTGACAAATGATTTCATTATCACAGATAGCATCTCCGAACAAGTCATTCTGGGTATCTCCTTTATCACTCAGATAAAGCCGTTTGTTACCACCTTAAAAGGTATAGAAACTGGTATTTTAGGAAAAACTTTGTATTTTCCTTTTGTTAAAAACCTTTCTATTGAAGAAAGTGAATTTATTCGGCAAAAAACTATTTTTAGAATAAACCAGCTTTCTAACCATATTAATTTTTTAAAGGATGATATAAAAATTAAGAAAATCGAGCAGATTTTAAAAACCCTGGGGATAGTTACCAAAATAGCTAATCTCCATAATATCATGATTCATCTGAATAGGTCTCGCTTTAGTGGAGATCGGATTGTTCTCATCCCTGTTGTGTTCAAATATTACAGAATCAGTATCTGTAAGAATGGCTTCATAGTATCTCCTTGTCTTTAATGGATTATCATTATCCACATAATTGAAATTGGTGTAGCAAGGATCAGTCAATGCTTTTATGCCTACATTGCCAAACTCTTTGTTGAGGGCCATTATTGACAGTACCTGCGAAATAACAAAATCAAAATTTTCTTCCTTTTGTTTTGCTTTGAGATTAGTTTTCATTAACTCCGGGTTAACAGCTTGTGCGAAGGATTCAGGAACCTTCATTGTATAATCTTCTTTGACCTGGACAGAGCTAGAAGATGCTCCTTGGTCAAAAGGCTTTTTCAAACTGATCGTTTTTGGATGGGGAGGAAGGAACAACCTTGGTGGCTGTATTGGTGAAGGTAGCATTGGGTAGTCCGCTAAAGCGGTAAATTTGTTTTGGAAATTTAGTAGAGGCCTCTGTGGGGCTTCAGGTTTGGAGGGAGTTGGGGGAGCTAGAGCGAATGGTCTAGCCATTCTTTCTTTGGGAGGCTGTTCTCCCTTGTTAGGCTTAAAGGGCCTCATGCTTACCCTGCAAAAATTCTCTTGTTAGAAAATCTGGTAAAGAGTTTTCCTCTCCTTTGATAAATTCAATTTTAAAATCAAAGCTAGATAGTAGAGCTTGCCATCTAGCAAATATCTGTTTAGAAACAAGATTTTTGACATCTTTAGTAAGAATTTCTTTAGCAGATTTACAGTCTACTCTTAATAAAAATCCTTGTTAATAAGGTCATCCTGGAATTTAGTGATACATAACACTAGAGATAAAACTTCCTTTTTAACTGTGGAATAATTTTTCTGGGCTGAATTCCAGACTCCAGAAGTAAACCTGACTAGTTGTTCAGGGGAATTGACGGTGACTTTCTGCTTAAGGATACCACCATAACCTATACCTGAAGCATCAGTTTCTACAATCATGAAAGCTTCGGGGTTAGGGAGACCTAAGCAAGGGAGGTTTTTAACCAAACCTTTGATCTGGATAACAGCTTGGGTTTGAGACAATCCCCAAGGGATAGGGTTCTTCTTAAGCCTCTTGTACAAAGGTTCGCAGACCTGCCTGACATTAGGGATGAAGTCGGCAACGTAGTTGAGACTCCCTAGAAACCTTTGCAACTGAGTTTTGTCAGTAATGACATCAGGGAACTTAGTGGAGAACTCTATGGCTCTACAAATGGGTTTGTAGCTACCTTGGTAAAGGCCGTGTCCTAAAAATCTAATAGCTGTTTGAAAGAGTTTGATTTTCTTGGCGCTGACAACTAGACCATTGGTTTTGACAATTCTAAAGAAGAGGTTGAGATGCTTAAAATGGGCATCAATATCTTCAGAGAAAATAAGGACATCATCTATATAAACTATAGACATATGACTGTAATCGTTAAAAATGGAGTTCATGATATTTTGAAACTCCGAAGGGGCATTTTTCAAACCAAAAGGCATTACCTTCCATTCGTATTGCCCGAAGGGTACGTTGAAAGCAGTTTTATACCGGTCTTCCTCAGCAATTTGAATTTGCCAGAATCCGGATTAGGGTAAAAATTAAAGTAAACTGGCCCATCGACTAGGTTACTCTGAAGAACACCTAACAGAGAGTCATTAAACTCTAAAAGACGGTCATCCCTAAGGAGGACGCAAACAGGAATATCTAAACCTTTTCTAAAAAGGGGTTTAACAGCGACTTGAACTAACCCTATGTGGAGATAGTAAACGCCTGTCCGTCGGCAGGAACTTCTGACCGAGGAAATTCCGACCCTGGTTGTGCTATCATCTCCTCAATTAGACCTCAGAGTCATCACATTCCTGTTAAGATAGTTATTAACAAAGACCTTGTTATTAACAAAATTGCCCTCCTTGATAGTGGTGCTGATCGCAACTGTATCATAAAAGGTATAGTTCCTATCAAGTATTTGCAAAAAAGTACTTCTAAGTTGTACTCTGCCACCGGAGAAAGACTTCGCATTGATTATAAGCTTTCCAAAGCTCATATCTGTAATGATGGTATTTGCCTGACAAATGATTTCATTATCACAGATAGCATCTCCGAAGAAGTCATCCTGGGTATCCCCTTTATCACTCAGATAAAGCCGTTTGTTACCACCTTAGAAGGTATAGAAACTGGTATTTTAGGAAAAACTTTGTATTTTCCTTTTGTTAAAAACCTTTCTATTGAAGAAAGTGAATTTATTCGGCAAAAAACTATTTTTAGAATAAACCAGCTTTCTAACCATATTAATTTTTTAAAGGATGATATAAAAATTAAGAAAATCGAGCAGATTTTAAAAACCCCGGGGATAGTTACCAAAATAGCTAATCTCCAAACTCTCTTTGAAAAAGAAATATGCTAAGATTTTCCTAATGCCTTTTGGGAAAGAAAAAGACATATTGTTAAACTCCCATATATAGAAGGATTCAATGAACAAGAGATCTCCACTAAAGCGAGACCTATTCAGATGAATCATGATATTATGGAAATTTGCAAAAAAGAAATTTCTAAACTTCTTGATGAAGGTATCATCTCTCCTTCCAAATCTCCCTGGAGCTGCTCGGCATTTTATGTCAACAAAGCTGCCGAAAGGGAAAGAGGGGCTCCCAGGCTTGTAATCAATTATAAGCCTTTGAATGCCGCCCTAAAATGGATTAGGTACCCCATACCTAATAAAAGAGATCTTTTAAAAAGAACTGTTAAAGCTAATGTCTATAGCAAGTTCGACTTAAAATCCGGATTCTGGCAAATTCAAATTGCTGAGGAAGACCGGTATAAAACTGCTTTCAACGTACCCTTCGGGCAATACGAATGGAAGGTAATGCCTTTTGGTTTGAAAAATGCCCCTTCGGAGTTTCAAAATATCATGAACTCCATTTTTAACGATTACAGTCATATGTCTATAGTTTATATAGATGATGTCCTTATTTTCTCTGAAGATATTGATGCCCATTTTAAGCATCTCAACCTCTTCTTTAGAATTGTCAAAACCAATGGTCTAGTTGTCAGCGCCAAGAAAATCAAGCTCTTTCAAACAGCTATTAGATTTTTAGGACACGACCTTTACCAAGGTAGCTACAAACCCATCTGTAGAGCCATAGAGTTCTCCACTAAGTTCCCTGATGTCATTACTGACAAAACTCAGTTGCAAAGGTTTCTAGGGAGTCTCAACTACGTTGCCGACTTCATCCCTAATGTCAGGCAGGTCTGCGAACCTTTGTACAAGAGGCTTAAGAAGAACCCTATCCCTTGGGGATTGTCTCAAACCCAAGCTGTTATCCAGATCAAAGGTTTGGTTAAAAACCTCCCTTGCTTAGGTCTCCCTAACCCCGAAGCTTTCATGATTGTAGAAACTGATGCTTCAGGTGTAGGTTATGGTGGTATCCTTAAGCAGAAAGTCACCGTCAATTCCCCTGAACAACTAGTCAGGTTTACTTCTGGAGTCTGGAATTCAGCCCAGAAAAATTATTCCACAGTTAAAAAAGAAGTTTTATCTATAGTGTTATGTATCACTAAATTCCAGGATGACCTTATTAACAAGGATTTTTTATTAAGAGTAGACTGTAAATCTGCTAAAGAAATTCTTACTAAAGATGTCAAAAATCTTGTTTCTAAACAGATATTTGCTAGATGGCAAGCTCTACTATCTAGCTTTGATTTTAAAATTGAATTTATCAAAGGAGAGGAAAACTCTCTACCAGATTTTCTAACAAGATAATTTTTGCAGGGTAAGCATGAGGCCCTTTAAGCCTAACAAGGGAGAACAGCCTCCCAAAGAAAGAATGGCTAGACCATTCGCTCTAGCTCCCCCAACTCCCTCCAAACCTGAAGCCCCACAGAGGCCTCTACTAAATTTCCAAAACAAATTTACCGCTTTAGTGGACTACCCAATGCTACCTTCACCAATACAGCCACCAAGGTTGTCCCTTCCTCCCCATCCAAAAATGATCAGTTTGAAAAAGCCTTTTGACCAAGGAGCATCTTCTAGCTCTGTCCAGGTCAAAGAAGATTATACAATGAAGGTTCCTGAATCCTTCGCACAAGTTGTTAACCCGGAGTTAACGAAAACTAATCTCAAAGCAAAACAAAAGGAAGAAAATTTTGATTTTGTTATTTCGCAGGTACTGTCAATAATGGCCCTCAACAAAGAGTTTGGCAATGTAGGCATAAAAGCATTGACCGATCCTTGCTACACCAATTTCAATTATATGGATAATGATAATCCATTAAAGATAAGGAGATACTATGAAGCCATTCTTACAGATACTGATTCTGTAATATTTGAACACACCAGGGATGAGAACAATCCCAACATCATCAAATTCTCAAGATTTACTATCAAAAAGATCATGGACCCTTTTGAATGGTTTGTAGGTCACTTACATACTCCCATCAATTTGTCTATGGAGCATAGACCTCAGACATACAACTGGTATGACTACAAGTCTGCCTGGATGAACTTTATCTATCTAAGGCCAAGGCACACTTGGTTTGTCAAGTATGATCCGAGAGTCATGAAGGCCATCATTCCTAGATGGTTTTATGAGTGGTGGAATTTATTCGGAGGAATTAAAGAAACCCTCCCTCAACAGTTTCTCAACTCAACAAGATTGAGATAGATTCCCTTACTACCCTTTACCTCCATTACTCCCCCTAAGTATCTCTCCAAAAAGGACACCATAAGTCATTTGATGATAAGGAATTTTACCATCACAACGATCTTGAATTTTGGTTCTGACCTTTTCTGCGAAAAGAGGGGGAAGACCGCTAATAAATCTTTCTTTCCAGAAATCATTATTGCAATCAGGTCTGATCATAACCTTAATAACAAACTGATGTTTGTACCAGATGAAGTCATCTAACCTAGGGCAGGTAAGATTATTAAGAATCTGAAGACTCCTATCTTGGAAGAGTTTTGGTTCTCCTACGAAGTGTTTGGCTATGTGGTAGAGAAGGACGGCACAAGCGTCTTCTCTTGAAACCTGAGAAGGGACTTCGGAGGTACCCTCAACTTTTATGACAGTTTCAATGGCGACTGCATCTTGAATAGCTTTTCTAAGATCATCAGTTAGATAATTATCCCACCAATGTCTTAGCATGCCAGTGAAGCCTGCTATGATCATGAAGGCTGCTTCTTTATCAGATGAATGCCTAATCTTATAGGCGGTGATAGCAACTCCCATCTCATGGAGCTTATTATAAATCTGATGCTCAGCAAGGCCATTAATATTCCATTCAGTAATGCTTCTACCCTCATGAGAAGAGGTGGAAAGAAAAGCATTTTCTTCATACTGAATGTCAGGGAAGGAAGGACGAGATTGGTAGTTCTTCTTATTGTGGTACCTATCATTGGATACCTTTTGGATAAGAGTCTTACTACTACGGATGGTGCCAATGCTTTTAGCATTAGGGTCTTTAGACTTTTGCGTACCTTTATCAGAGATACTGAAGGCTGCTAATTGTTCATTGATTTTTTCAAGAACATTACCAGGGATATCAAAAGTCTCTTTGAGTTTAGGGAATTTTTCTCTATTGAATTCAGGGATCTTAAAGATAGGATTGGTTTCTAAGCCTTTACTCGTGCTAGCAGTAGAGGGAGTGGGCTTAGTTCCGAGCAAATTCTTATCACCAGAATCTTCAATCTGTTTAGAAACAATATGAAGGATCTGGTTGGTATAGTTTTTTTGCTCGATAAGCTGATCTATGCCTGAGCACTTGGGAACGGCTTCAGGCTTAGCACTCTTAGTCTTAAAGGGGGCTACCGGAATGACCTTAGTGGAATAAGGGATGTTAATCCCTTCAAGTGGAGGAGTAACAGCCTCGACAACTTTGTTGGTGGCTGTATACCACTTGCTGATAATGACTTTGAGAGACTGCTTTTGGCTGTCTAATTTTCCGGTCATTTCGAACCAGCTGAAGAACTCGATTATGCATCGGAGTCTCTTCATGTCCGACTTCCAGAGGTCTCTAAAGTTCTGTCTTTGGGCTAAGGAGTAATTAGCCACATACCAGGACCTTTTGTTTTGGTGCTGGGGGAGGTGCCAGAGTCTGTCTAGCTCCTTAGGATCAGGAACGAAGTCCTTACCACCAGATCTGAGCATGGTGAGGGAATCTTCTTTCCCCTTTTTGAAGGTAAGGGGGGGTTACATCTCACTATGAGTGGGACTCTCAGGGGTGTAAAGGTCTTCTTGGTAGAAAACCTTTGGGATATCACCCGAATAATCAACTCCTACGACTTTTCCTTTATCATTGTTGATTATCGGCGTGTGTGTTTCTTCTATTTCCTCGGTTTTGGAAGAAGAAGGACGACTGGCAGACGAAGGTCTGGCAGAGGATATTCTTCTAATGGATGAAGACCTAGGATTACTCATAAATTTGAGGTCTATGGATCCATCAGGGAATTGGATTACTCTATCAATCTGAGTTCTTTCAGAATGTGAGCGTCTGGGCTGAGTGATAGTGTCGAAATGCCATTCATCAGTGAAGGCAATTTCTTCCCAATTCAGCAATCTAGGCACAAATATGTTACTGTGCTGATGGTTGGCTTCCATTAGCATAGTAGTACCCTTTGTGCTTTCTATCCTTGCCTTTGGAGCAAGAGTAGTAGACATAAGCCTATAGTACACTCGATAGATGATAGCAATTTCTCGAGTGTTGGCTTTGCTATTCATGTTTTTAGTCTTGACGTTGAGTGTCAGACTATCCATGACATTTGGGTCATTGATGTCTACAGAAAAATTAGGGTAACAATTAAAGTAAACTGGCCCATCGGCTAGGTTACTCTGAAGAACACCTAACAGAGAGTCATTAAACTCTAAAAGACGGTCATCCCTAAGGAGGACGCAAACAGGAATATCTAAACCTTTTCTAAAAAGGGGTTTAACAGCGCCTTGAACTAACCCTATGTGGAGATAGTTAAAGTCTTTCTTATACCTGTTCAAATCAGGTTCGTTAAGCAACTTAATAATTTCTAACGAATTATTGATAGATATGGTAGACTCACAGGTCTTTATATTATGCTTCCTAGCAAAACTAAAATTACCTAGCTGGTAAATCTTTCTGAAGGGTTCAGCTGGGATACTCCAGTTTTGTAAATTGTTTTCAACAGTGGCAATCTTAGTCGCCTGAGAAGAAAGGTTAATATTTAAAATATTTTGGTGATTGTTTTCCATTGTTTTGAAAATATGCAAACCTAGGGGTCTCGAGTGGCTAAACACACAATCATAAACCAGAATCAAATTAAATATAACCTAAGCTGAAATCTAAACAAATCGAAATCAAGCATCACAGAAAAGAGTTTGTCTAAGTAGCTATATTTGGAATTACATCAAGTCAATTCTCTCAAGGCTATCTTAGTGGAGGGACCACCTATAGGTCTGGTCTAAACGCCTGTCCATCGGATACAATGACCACCTATCCTTACGGCTGACCAACACCTTAATCGGATATTAATCGGAAATCTCAAACCATAGAGAGAGTGACGACAACCTCAAACTTGTAAGACAAACAAACTCATAAGGGATGCAACATGTCGATAAATAAATATGAAAGCATAAATTATATTTCATAAGATATAAGTTTTATGAAAATAATTTAGCCATGCCCCTAGGCAGCATATAAACTTAGCTGCTCATGCTAAGCTTAATGGCTGCCAACATGGCTCTGATACCAATAAAGAGAGGATCGGGAAAACTAAAATAATAAAAATAATAATAAGACAGCGGAAGAGACTTACAAAAGAGATGTTTATTTATAAACGTGAAACGAAAACATTGCAAGCATAAAAGATAATTAGAGAGAGGTTTTCAAAATGTGGAAATTTTCTGATGCCTTATTACAATTGAGGAGTTCTCCTTTTATAGAGAAAATGAGGTGTTTGTGGATGATCCAGATCTTGCCGACACTTTGGAGGGTATAGATATTGCCGACACTTTGTTAGTGGGTTTCTGTGGGCCCGGGTTTTGTCGTTTAGCTTCTCATTGGATGCCAGTTGTGAATAGTGAAATACCCTTTAGAAAAAGTAATTCCGGCTTTGCCTCTACTTTTTCTCAAAGGTTAAGTTCCTATTCATAATTGGGGTCCATGTAAGCCAAGGTCATACCTTTGGGCTGACACATGTCTCCATTATCGTCACTTCCACTTTCTGTGGATGCAGCATCCTCAATTATCTTCATGATTTGGACTTCATTGTATTTGTCTAAATTCTTCAGAGCTTCTTCCAGTTTTTGCCTGAGAGCAGCTTTCGTTGAATTCTTAGGTCCCTGGACTCTGGATGATGATGACGATGAACTCGCCTGTTCTTTGGGTTTAGGAGCCCAACCCTTGATTAATATCTGCTTGCATAAGTAATTAATCCTGTCAATTTCGTTTTTAGAGAAATCCCAGGAGATAATATAAGAAATCCTTTTCTGGAAATGGTATTTGCATAATTTGATATGCTCCGGTAAAGTCGTGATTTCTTCTTTGGCTTGAAACTCTTCAAACCGGTTGAGAAACTGTTGAGGGAGGGTTTCTTTAATTCCTCCGAATAAATTCCACCACTCATAAAACCATCTAGGAATGATGGCCTTCATGACTCTCGGATCATACTTGACAAACCAAGTGTGCCTTGGCCTTAGATAGATAAAGTTCATCCAGGCAGACTTGTAGTCATACCAGTTGTATGTCTGAGGTCTATGCTCCATAGACAAATTGATGGGAGTATGTAAGTGACCTACGAACCATTCAAAAGGGTCCATGATCTTTTTGATAGTAAATCTTGAGAATTTGATGATGTTGGGATTGTTCTCATCCCTGGTGTGTTCAAATATTACAGAATCAGTATCTGTAAGAATGGCTTCATAGTATCTCCTTGTCTTTAATGGATTATCATTATCCACATAATTGAAATTGGTGTAGCAAGGATCGGTCAATGCTTTTATGCCTACATTGCCAAACTCTTTGTTGAGGGCCATTATTGGCAGTACCTGCGAAACAACAAAATCAAAATTTTCTTCCTTTTGTTTTGCTTTGAGATTAGTTTTTGTTAACTCCGGGTTAACAGCTTGTGCGAAGGATTCAGGAACCTTCATTGTATAATCTTCTTTGACCTGGACAGAGCTAGAAGATGCTCCTTGGTCAAAAGGCTTTTTCAAACTGATCGTTTTTGGATGGGGAGGAAGGAACAACCTTGGTGGCTGTATTGGTGAAGGTAGCATTGGGTAGTCCGCTAAAGCGGTAAATTTGTTTTGGAAATTTAGTAGAGGCCTCTGTGGGGCTTCAGGTTTGGAGGGAGTTGGGGGAGCTAGAGCGAATGGTCTAGCCATTCTTTCTTTGGGAGGCTGTTCTCCCTTGTTAGGCTTAAAGGGCCTCATGCTTACCCTGCAAAAATTATCTTGTTAGAAAATCTGGTAGAGAGTTTTCCTCTCCTTTGATAAATTCAATTTTAAAATCAAAGCTAGATAGTAGAGCTTGCCATCTAGCAAATATCTGTTTAGAAACAAGATTTTTGACATCTTTAGTAAGAATTTCTTTAGCAGATTTACAGTCTACTCTTAATAAAAAATCCTTGTTAATAAGGTCATCCTGGAATTTAGTGATACATAACACTATAGATAAAACTTCCTTTTTAACTGTGGAATAATTTTTCTGGGCTGAATTCCAGACTCCAGAAGTAAACCTGACTAGTTGTTCAGGGGAATTGACGGTGACTTTCTGCTTAAGGATACCACCATAACCTACACCTGAAGCATCAGTTTCTACAATCATGAAAGCTTCGGGGTTAGGGAGACCTAAGCAAGGGAGGTTTTTAACCAAACCTTTGATCTGGATAACAGCTTGGGTTTGAGACAATCCCCAAGGGATAGGGTTCTTCTTAAGCCTCTTGTACAAAGGTTCGCAGACCTGCCTGACATTAGGGATGAAGTCGGCAACGTAGTTGAGACTCCCTAGAAACCTTTGCAACTGAGTTTTGTCAGTAATGACATCAGGGAACTTAGTGGAGAACTCTATGGCTCTACAGATGGGTTGGTAGCTACCTTGGTAAAGGTCGTGTCCTAAAAATCTAATAGCTGTTTGAAAGAGCTTGATTTTCTTGGCGCTGACAACTAGACCATTGGTTTTGACAATTCTAAAGAAGAGGTTGAGATGCTTAAAATGGGCATCAATATCTTCAGAGAAAATAAGGACATCATCTATATAAACTATAGACATATGACTGTAATCGTTAAAAATGGAGTTCATGATATTTTGAAACTCCGAAGGGGCATTTTTCAAACCAAAAGGCATTACCTTCCATTCGTATTGCCCGAAGGGTACGTTGAAAGCAGTTTTATACCCGTCTTCCTCAGCAATTTGAATTTGCCAGAATCCGAATTTTAAGTCGAACTTGCTATAGACATTAGCTTTAACAGTTCTTTTTAAAAGATCTCTTTTATTAGGTATGGGGTACCTAATCCATTTAGGGCGGCATTCAAAGGCTTATAATTGATTATAAGCCTGGGAGCCCCTCTTTCCCTTTCGGCAGCTTTGTTGACATAAAATGCCCAGCAGCTCCAGGGAGATTTGGAAGAAGAGATGATACCTTCATCAAGAAGTTTAGAAATTTCTTTTTTGCAAATTTCCATAATATCATGATTCATCTGAATAGGTCTCGCTTTAGTGGAGATCTCTTGTTCATTGAATCCTTCTATATATGGGAGTTTAACAATATGTCTTTTTCTTTCCATATTTCTTTTTCAAAGAGAGTTTGGAGATTAGCTATTTTGGTAACTATCCCCGGGGTTTTTAAAATCTGCTCGATTTTCTTAATTTTTATATCATCCTTTAAAAAATTAATATGGTTAGAAAGCTGGTTTATTCTAAAAATAGTTTTTTGCCGAATAAATTCACTTTCTTCAATAGAAAGGTTTTTAACAAAAGGAAAATACAAAATTTTTCCTAAAATACCAGTTTCTATACCTTCTAAGGTGGTAACAAACGGCTTTATCTGAGTGATAAAGGGGATACCCAGAATGACTTCTTCGGAGATGCTATCTGTGATAATGAAATCATTTGTCAGGCAAATACCATCATTACAGATATGAGCTTTGGAAAGCTTATAATCAATGCGAAGTCTTTCTCCGGTGGCAGAGTACAACTTAGAAGTACTTTTTTGCAAATACTTGATAGGAACTATACCTTTCATGATACAGTTGCGATCAGCACCACTATCAAGGAGGGCAATTTTGTTAATAACAAGGTCTTTGTTAATAACTATCTTAACAGGAATGTGATGACTCTGAGGTCTAATTAAGGAGATGATAGCACAACCAGGGTCGAAATTTCCTCGGTCGAAAGTTCCTGGGTCCGAGGCAGTTTTCCTAGGTAAAGAAAGGTCTATTCCTTTTCCTAGTGAGCGAACCTCATCATCTTCTTTGTTAGGAGGAACATCTCTGTTTCCTCCGTTCGAAGAGTCTTCATTGTCAGACCTATAAACATAAGCCTTGGCATCCTTGAGGACTTGGGTAGTAAGGGAATCTATCTCAATCTTGTTGAGTCTGGTTTTTATATCTAAGACCTCTTTCTTGAGCTCAATGATTTCACATTTTAGCTCGGAAATGGTAGGCTCAGGGGCTTTCTCAAATTTAGCCATGATGCGCTTCATGCTGAAGGGTTCTATGGCTGCTCTAGATTCTCTAGGAGTTTGCTTGGATTGTTCTAAGATAAGCCTCTTGAGCTCAATAAGGTAGCTCTTCTTGGCTTCATGGTTATCAATGTGTTGGATTACATCAAAGAGAGCTTCATTGGGGTCAGCTGTTAAGACCCGAATGGCAAGGGAATCATTGCAATGGCATAAAGAACCATGGCAATTGGAGCAGTCATCACCTGACTGGGTGGAGTCTGAACTATAAGATAGATCAATGTCACTATCTGAAGCCTCAGAATAGCTGGGAGAGGACGAATTACTTTTGTCGTCTTCAAGGATGGTAAAGAGTTGTTCTTTGGCTTGATTAGGGATATCAAGAATAAAAGATAAAAGATAAAAGATGTTTATTTATAAACGTGAAACGAAAACATTGCAAGCATAAAAGATAATTAGAGAGAGGTTTTCAGAATGTGGAAATTTTCTAATCATTTTGAACCAGCTGAAGAACTCGATTATGCATCGGAGTCTCTTCATGTCCGACTTCTAGAGGTCTCTAAAGTTCTGTCTTTGGGCTAAGGAGTAATTAGCCACATACCAGGACCTTTTGTTTTGGTGCTGGGGGAGGTGCCAGAGTCTGTCTAGCTCCTTAGGATCAGGAACGAAGTCCTTACCACCAGATCTGAGCATGGTGAGGGAATCTTCTTTCCCCTTTTTGAAGGTAGGGGGGGTTCCATCTCACTATGAGTGGGACTCTCAGGGGTGTAAAGGTCTTCTTGGTAGAAAACCTTTGGGATATCACCCGAATAATCAACTCCTACGACTTTTCCTTTATCGTTGTTGATTATCGGCGTGTGTGTTTCACATTCTGAAAGAACTCAGATTGATAGAGTAATCCAATTCCCTGATGGATCCATAGACCTCAAATTTATGAGTAATCCTAGGTCTTCATCCATTAGAAGAATATCCTCTGCCAGACTTCGTCTGCCAGTCGTCCTTCTTCTTCCAAAACCGAGGAAATAGAAGAAACACACACGCCGATAATCAACAATGATAAAGGAAAAGTCGTAGGAGTTGATTATTCGGGTGATATCCCAAAGGTTTTCTACCAAGTAGCTATACATGGAATTACATCAAGTCAATTCTCTCAAGGCTATCTTAGTGGAGGGACAGGAATCTTCTTTCCCCTTTTTGAAGGTAGGGGGGGTTCCATCTCACTATGAGTGGGACTCTCAGGGGTGTAAAGGTCTTCTTGGTAGAAAACCTTTGGGATATCACCCGAATAATCAACTCCTACGACTTTTTCGACCCTGGTTGTGCTATCATCTCCTCAATTAGACCTCAGAGTCATCACATTCCTGTTAAGATAGTTATTAACAAAGACCTGTTTAGATTTCAGCTTAGGTTATATTTAATTTGATTCTGGTTTATGATTGTGTGTTTAGCCACTCGAGACCCCTAGGTTTGCATATTTTCAAAACAATGGAAAACAATCACCAAAATATTTTAAATATTAACCTTTCTTCTCAGGCGACTAAGATTGCCACTGTTGAAAACAATTTACAAAACTGGAGTATCCCAGCTGAACCCTTCAGAAAGATTTACCAGCTAGGTAATTTTAGTTTTGCTAGGAAGCATAATATAAAGACCTGTGAGTCCACCATAGCTATCAATAATTCGTTAGAAATTATTAAGTTGCTTAACGAACCTGATTTGAACAGGTATAAGAAAGACTTTAACTATCTCCACATAGGGTTAGTTCAAGTCGCTGTTAAACCCCTTTTTAGAAAAGGTTTAGATATTCCTGTTTGTGTCCTCCTTAGGGATGACCGTCTTTTAGAGTTTAATGACTCTCTGTTAGGTGTTCTTCAGAGTAACCTAGCCGATGGGCCAGTTTACTTTAATTATTACCCTAATTTTTCTGTAGACATCAATGACCCATATGTCTACTACTCTTGCTCCAAAGGCAAGGATAGAAAGCACAAAGGGTGCTACTATGCTAATGGAAGCCAACCATCAACATATTTTAAATATTAACCTTTCTTCTCAGGGGTGTAAAGGTCTAGCTCATATTAACCTTCATTGTATCTCCTTGTCTTTAATGGATTATCATTATCCACATAATTGAAATTGGTGTAGCAAGGATCGGTCAATGTTTTTATGCCTACATTGCCAAACTCTTTTAACAAAAGGAAAATACAAAGTTTTTCCTAAAATACCAGTTTTGTCCTCACCCAACTATTCAGAGGCTTCAGATAGTGACATTGATCTATCTTATAGTTCAGACTCCACCCAGTCAGGTGATGACTGCTCTAATTTCCATGGTTCTTTCTACCATTGCAATGATTCCCTTGCCATTCGGGTCTTAACAGCTGACCCCAATGAAGCTCTCTTTGATGTAATCCAACACATTGATACCAAAAAGAGCTACCTCATTGAGCTCAAGAGGCTTATCTTAGAACAATCCAAGCAAACTCCTAGAGAATCTAGAGCAGCCATAGAACCCTTTAGCATGAAGCGCATCATGGCTAAATTTGAGAAAGCCCCTGAGCCTACCATTTCCCAGCTAAAATGTGAAATCATTGAGCTCAAGAAAGAGGTCTTAGATATAAAAACCAGACTCAACAAGATTGAGATAGATTCCCTTACTACCCAAGTCCTCAAGGATGCCAAGGCTTATGTTTATAAGTCTGACAATGAAGACTCTTCAGACGGAGAAAACAGAGATGTTCCTCCTAACAAAGAAGATGATGAGGTTCGCTCACTAGGAAAAGGAATAGACCTTTCTTTACCTAGGAAAACTACCTCGGACCCAGGAACTTCCGACCGAGGAAATTCCGACCCTGGTTGTGCTATCATCTCCTCAATTAGACCTCAGAGTCATCACATTCCTGTTAAGATAGTTATTAACAAAGACCTTGTTATTAACAAAATTGCCCTCCTTGATAGTGGTGCTGATCGCAACTGTATCATGAAAGGTATAGTTCCTATCAAGTATTTGCAAAAAAGTACTTCTAAGTTGTACTCGGAGAAAGACTTCGCATTGATTATAAGCTTTCATATCATTCCTGTTAAGATAGTTATTAACAAAGACCTTGTTATTAACAAAATTGCCCTCCTTGATAGTGGTGCTGATCGCAACTGTATCATGAAAGGTATAGTTCCTATCAAGTATTTGCAAAAAAGTACTTCTAAGTTGTACTCTGCCACCGGAGAAAGACTTCGCATTGATTATAAGCTTTCCAAAGCTCATATCTGTAATGATGGTATTTGCCTGACAAATGATTTCATTATCACAGATAGCATCTCCGAAGAAGTCATCCTGGGTATCCCCTTTATCACTCAGATAAAGCCGTTTGTTACCACCTTAGAAGGTATAGAAACTGGTATTTTAGGAAAAACTTTGTATTTTCCTTTTGTTAAAAACCTTTCTATTGAAGAAAGTGAATTTATTCGGCAAAAAACTATTTTTAGAATAAACCAGCTTTCTAACCATATTAATTTTTTAAAGGATGATATAAAAATTAAGAAAATCGAGCAGATTTTAAAAACCCCGGGGATAGTTACCAAAATAGCTAATCTCCAAACTCTCTTTGAAAAAGAAATATGCTCAGATTTTCCTAATGCCTTTTGGGAAAGAAAAAGACATATTGTTAAGCTCCCATATATAGAAGGATTCAATGAACAAGAGATCTCCACTAAAGCGAGACCTATTCAGATGAATCATGATATTATGGAAATTTGCAAAAAAGAAATTTCTAAACTTCTTGATGAAGGTATCATCTCTCCTTCCAAATCTCCCTGGAGCTGCTCGGCATTTTATGTCAACAAAGCTGCCGAAAGGGAAAGAGGGGCTCCCAGGCTTGTAATCAATTATAAGCCTTTGAATGCCGCCCTAAAATGGATTAGGTACCCCATACCTAATAAAAGAGATCTTTTAAAAAAAACTGTTAGTCTATAGCAAGTTCGACTTAAAATCCGGATTCTGGCAAATTCAAATTGCTGAGGAAGACCGGTATAAAACTGCTTTCAACGTACCCTTCGGGCAATACGAATGGAAGGTAATGCCTTTTGGTTTGAAAAATGCCCCTTCGGAGTTTCAAAATATCATGAACTCCATTTTTAACGATTACAGTCATATGTCTATAGTTTATATAGATGATGTCCTTATTTTCTCTGAAGATATTGATGCCCATTTTAAGCATCTCAACCTCTTCTTTAGAATTGTCAAAACCAATGGTCTAGTTGTCAGCACCAAGAAAATCAAGCTCTTTCAAACAGCTATTAGATTTTTAGGACACGACCTTTACCAAGGTAGCTACAAACCCATCTGTAGAGCCATAGAGTTCTCCACTAAGTTCCCTGATGTCATTACTGACAAAACTCTGTTGCAAAGGTTTCTAGGGAGTCTCAACTACATTGCCGACTTCATCCCTAATGTCAGGCAGGTCTGCGAACCTTTGTACAAGAGGCTTAAGAAGAACCCTATCCCTTGGGGATTGTCTCAAACCCAAGCTGTTATCCAGATCAAAGGTTTGGTTAAAAACCTCCCTTGCTTAGGTCTCCCTAACCCCGAGGCTTTCATGATTATAGAAACTGATGCTTCAGGTGTAGGTTATGGTGGTATCCTTAAGCAGAAAGTCACCGTCAATTCCCCTGAACAACTAGTCAGGTTTACTTCTGGAGTCTGGAATTCAGCCCAGAAAAATTATTCCACAGTTAAAAAAGAAGTTTTATCTATAGTGTTATGTATCACTAAATTCCAGGATGACCTTATTAACAAGGATTTTTTATTAAGACTAGACTGTAAAACTGCTAAAGAAATTCTTACTAAAGATGTCAAAAATCTTGTTTCTAAACAGATATTTGCTAGATGGCAAGCTCTACTATCTAGCTTTGATTTTAAAATTGAATTTATCAAAGGAGAGGAAAACTCTCTACCAGATTTTCTAACAAGAGAATTTTTGCAGGGTAAGCATGAGGCCCTTTAAGCCTAACAAGGGAGAACAGCCTCCCAAAGAAAGAATGGCTAGACCATTCGCTCTAGCTCCCCCAACTCCCTCCAAACATGAAGCCCCACAGAGGCCTCTACTAAATTTCCAAAACAAATTTACCGCTTTAGCGGACTACCCAATGCTACCTTCACCAATACAGCCACCAAGGTTGTCCCTTCCTCCCCATCCAAAAACGATCAGTTTGAAAAAGCCTTTTGACCAAGGAGCATCTTCTAGCTCTGTCCAGGTCAAGGAAGATTATACAATGAAGGTTCCTGAATCCTTCGCACAAGCTGTTAACCCGGAGTTAACAAAAACTAATCTCAAAGCAAAACAAAAGGAAGAAAATTTTGATTTTGTTGTTTCGCAGGTACTGCCAATAATGGCCCTCAACAAAGAGTTTGGCAATGTAGGCATAAAAGCATTGACCGATCCTTGCTACACCAATTTCAATTATGTGGATAATGATAATCCATTAAAGACAAGGAGATACTATGAAGCCATTCTTACAGATACTGATTCTATAATATTTGAACACACCAGGGATGAGAACAATCCCAACATCATCAAATTCTCAAGATTTACTATCAAAAAGATCATGGACCCTTTTGAATGGTTCGTAGGTCACTTACATACTCCCATCAATTTGTCTATGGAGCATAGACCTCAGACATACAACTGGTATGACTACAAGTCTGCCTGGATGAACTTTATCTATCTAAGGCCAAGGCACACTTGGTTTGTCAAGTATGATCCGAGAGTCATGAAGGCCATCATTCCTAGATGGTTTTATGAGTGGTGGAATTTATTTGGAGGAATTAAAGAAACCCTCCCTCAACAGTTTCTCAACCGGTTTGAAGAGTTTCAAGCCAAAGAAGAAATCACGACTTTACCGGAGCATATCAAATTATGCAAATACCATTTCCAGAAAAGGATTTCTTATATTATCTCCTGGGATTTCTCTAAAACCGAAATTGACAGGATTAATTACTTATGCAAGCACATATTAATCAAGGGTTGGGCTCCTAAACCCAAAGAACAGGCGAGTTCATCGTCATCATCATCCAGAGTCCAGGGACCTAAGAATTCAACGAAAGCTGCTCTCAGGCAAAAACTGGAAGAAGCTCTGAAGAATTTAGACAAATACAATGAAGTCCAAATCATGAAGATGATTGAGGATGCTGCATTCACAGAAAGTGGAAGTGACGATAATGGAGACATGTGTCAGCCCAAAGGTATGGCCTTGGCTTACATGGACCCCAATTATGAATAGGAACTTAACCTTTGAGAAAAAGTAGAGGCAAAGCCGGAATTACTTTTTCTAAAGGGTATTTCACTATTCACAACTGGCATCCAATGAGAAGCTAAACGACAAAACCCGGGCCCACAGAAACCCACTAACAAATTGTCAGCAATATCTATACCCTCCAAAGTGTCGGCAAGATCTGGATCGTCCACAAACACCTCATTTTCTCTATAAAAGGAGAACTCCTCAATTGTAATAAGGCATCAGAAAATTTCCACATTCTGAAAACCTCTCTCTAATTATCTTTTATGCTTGCAATGTTTTTGTTTCATGTTTATAAATAAACATCTCTTTTGTAAGTCTCTTCCGCTGTCTTATTATTATTTTTATTATTTTAGTTTTCTCGATCCTCTCTTTATTGGTATCAGAGCCATGTTGGCAGCCATTAAGCTTAGCATGAGCAGCTAAGTTTATATGCTGCCTAGGGGCATGGTTAAATTATTTTCATAAAACTTATATCTTATGAAATATAATTTATGCTTTCATATTTATTTATCGACATGTTGCATCCCTTATGAGTTTGTTTGTCTTACAAGTTTGAGTTTGTCGTCACTCTCTCTATGGTTTGAGGTTTCCGATTAATATCCAGTTAAGGTGTTGGTCAGCCGTAAGGATAGGTGGTCGTTGTAGCCGACGGACAGGCGTTTAGACCAGACCTATAGGTGGTCCCTCCACTAAGATAGCCTTGAGAGAATTGACTTGATGTAATTCCAAGTATAGCTACTTAGACAAACTCTTTTCTGTGATGCTTGATTTCGATTTGTTTAGATTTCAGCTTAGGTTATATTTAATTGGATTCTGGTTTATGATTGTGTGTTTAGCCACTCGAGACCCCTAGGTTTGCATATTTTCAAAACAATGGAAAACAATCACCAAAATATTTTAAATATTAACCTTTCTTCTCAGGCGACTAAGATTGCCACTGTTGAAAACAATTTACAAAACTGGAGTATCCCAGCTGAACCCTTCAGAAAGATTTACCAGCTAGGTAATTTTAGTTTTGCTAGGAAGCATAATATAAAGACCTGTGAGTCCACCATAGCTATCAATAATTCGTTAGAAATTATTAAGTTGCTTAACGAACCTGATTTGAACAGGTATAAGAAAGACTTTAACTATCTCCATATAGGGTTAGTTCAAGTCGCTGTTAAACCCCTTTTTAGAAAAGGTTTAGATATTCCTGTTTGCGTCCTCCTTAGGGATGACTGTCTTTTAGAGTTTAATGACTCTCTGTTAGGTGTTCTTCAGAGTAACCTAGCCGATGGGCCAGTTTACTTTAATTGTTACCCTAATTTTTCTGTAGACATCAATGACCCAAATGTCATGGATAGTCTGACACTCAACGTCAAGACTAAAAACATGAATAGCAAAGCCAACACTCGAGAAATTGCTATCATCTATCGAGTGTACTATAGGCTTATGTCTACTACTCTTGCTCAAAGGCAAGGATAGAAAGCACAAAGGGTGCTACTATGCTAATGGAAGCCAACCATCAGCACAGTAACATATTTGTGCCTAGATTGCTGAATTGGGAAGAAATTGCCTTCACTGATGAATGGCATTTCGACACTATCACTCAGCCCAGACGCTCACATTCTGAAAGAACTCAGATTGATAGAGTAATCCAATTCCCTGATGGATCCATAGACCTCAAATTTATGAGTAATCCTAGGTCTTCATCCATTAGAAGAATATCCTCTGCCAGACCTTCGTCTGCCAGTCGTCCTTCTTCTTCCAAAACCGAGGAAATAGAAGAAACACACACGCCGATAATCAACAACGATAAAGGAAAATTCATAGGAGTTGATTATTCGGGTGATATCCCAAAGGTTTTCTACCAAGAAAACCTTTACACCCCTGAGAGTCCCACTCATAGTGAGATGGAAACCCCCCCCCCCCTTACCTTCAAAAAGGGGAAAGAAGATTCCCTCACCATGCTCAGATCTGGTGGTAAGGACTTCGTTCCTGATCCTAAGGAGCTAGACAGACTCTGGCACCTCCCCCAGCACCAAAACAAAAGGTCCTGGTATGTGGCTAATTACTCCTTAGCCCAAAGACAGAACTTTAGAGACCTCTGGAAGTCGGACATGAAGAGACTCCGATGCATAATCGAGTTCTTCAGCTGGTTCGAAATGACCGGAAAATTAGACAGCCAAAAGCAGTCTCTCAAAGTCATTGTCAGCAAGTGGTATATAGCCACCAAAAAAGTTGTCGAGGCTGTTACTCCTCCACTTGAAGGGATTAACATCCCTTATTCCACTAAGGTCATTCTGACAGCCCCCTTTAAAACTAAGAGTGCTAAGCCTGAAGCCGTTCCCAAGTGCTCAGATATAGATCGGCTTATCGAGCAAAACAACTATACCAACCAGATCCTTCATATTGTTTCTAAACAGATTGAAGATTCTGGTGATAAGAATTTGCTCGGAACTAAGCCCACTCCCTCTACTGCTAGCACGAGTAAAGGCTTAGAAACCAATCCTATCTTTAAGATCCCTGAGTTCAATAGAGAAAAATTCCCTAAACTCAAAGAGACACAGACAATATGAATCTATTAGGGTGATTGTAGACAAGATGACTAAGTCATCCCATTTCTTATATGTCAAGACTACTGAGTCAGCAGAGGATTATGCTAGGCTCTACATTCGGGAGATAGTCAGATTGCATGGGGTTCCCTTGTCTATCATCTCAGATAGGGGTACTCAGTTTACATCCCAGTATTGGAAGTCATTTAAAAAGGGTCTTGGTACTCAGGTTAATCTTAGTACAACTTTTCACCCTCAGACAGATGCACAAGAAGAGCATACAATTAAGCCCTTAGATGCTATTTTAAGAGCTTGCGTGATTTATTTCAAGGGTAATTGGGATGATCACTTACCTCTTATTGAGTTTGCCTATAACAATAGCTTTCATTCTTAGCATTTAGATGGCTCTTTCTGAGGCACTTTATGGGAAGAGGTGTAGATCACCTATTGATTGGCTTGAGGTATGTGAAGCGGCCTTGATAGGTCTAGATTCAGTTCATGAGACTATGGAGAAAGTTCAGCTTATTAGGGAGTGATTGAAAATTGCCTAGACTCGACAGGAATAGTATGCAGATGTTAGAAAAAGGGACTAGGAGTTTGAGGTCGATGATTGGGTGTTTCTGAAAGTGTCATCCTTGAAGGGTGTGATGAGGTTTGGTAAGAAGGGGAAAATTAGTCCCCGGTTTGTAGGTCCATACAGGATTTTTAGAAGAGTTGGTAATATGGCTTATGAGTTAGAGTTGCCAGCCAGGTTAGTAGCGGTTCATCCAGTCTTTCATGTCTCTTTCTTGAAGAAGTTTGTTGGCGATCCAACCTTGATTGTGCCATTAGAGAATGTGGGTGTGAAGGATAGCCTCACATATGAAGAAGTCCCCAGTGAGATTCTTGATCATCAGGTTCAAAGGTTGAGGAACAAGGAAGTCACTTCAGTGAAGGTTCTGTGGAGGAACCAGTTAGTTGTGGGAGCTACTTGGGAAGTAGAAGCAGCCATGAAGACCAAGTACCCTTATTTCTTTCCTTCCGATCTAGTTTCAACTTAAGATAATAGTTTCCTCCTTAGTATGTCCCTTTGGTTCTATTCCATCAGCCTTTCCCATGATCCTAGCATGCATTCATATTTTACGAAGTTAGTTCAATCATGTTCTAAGTCAAACTCAGTCATTATGCCTATACTTCAGCTTTCCATATTCTGTTGGTTGGTATTGCAACTTTTTCTCTAAACTTTGATTACATAGTCTTCATTCTAGGATGAATGATCCCAAGAGGGAGATATTGTAACACCCCGGAATTTGAACCAACTTTAAAATTTGGATTTTTGAGAAAATTGAAGTTCCCAGGGTCCACAAGCCCAAACCATGAGCCATGGATTAAACCACGGGCCGTGGAAAGGACTCATGGAATCTAACTTGCATAGTTCTTTATCTTAGCTGAAACCACGTTAGGGATCCATGGGTTGTGGATCAAACCACGGACCATGGTTTCCCCTCATGGAAATCAGACTAAGGGTTAGCCATTTTCTCAGGAACAATGGATAGGTTCAACAGACCTTGGATGGTTCCAAGGACCGTGAAACCCATCCGCGGTAATTAGATCTGCAGCCTATTTTTTTTGCTCAGGAACCACGACTATAAACCACGAGTTGTGGTTCTATCTATGGGTCGTAGATGGGGTTCGTGGAACCTGAAGCCGAGTCTCTTCAGCAGTTTTCTAATTTTATTTCCCAGGGGTATTTTTATAATTCCCCACTCTTTTATCGCCTAAATTAAGTCATTTTTGGTAAAATTAGAAGGGTTTTATTCTCACTTAGCCTAAGTTCTCTTCCATTAACTCAATCAAGTTCCAAAAAAGGAAAAGAAGTCCAATTCTCCTAACCTTCAAGTTAGGGTTCCTTCTCAAGATCTCCATCTTCAAGCTCTAGGTTAAGCAAGCTTCAAGTTCAAGTATGTGGGTATTCAATAAGGGATTCTTTTCACCCTTATTCCCAGAACCCCAAGTTCTTATTTGATTTCATGAATTTCTCAAATCAGGGTTCTTACCCAATTTCATGGTATTCTATAAATTCAGTTTTCTCATGTTCTACTATGAATCCTAATTCTAGTTACATGATTGTGCATGGGTTTTTACAAGGAATTATGTATCTCATGATTTGAAAGATAACCTTAGCCCTATTTTACATGCATGGTTTATTTTAAGAAAATTGGCATGTTTAGACAACATGACCTTATGAATTTCATGAAATTTCATGCCTAGTTCCTATTTATTTTTTTGAAATTCTATAAGATTATGTATTTGAGCTAGTGCCATGAAAGGCTTCAAGATATGACATCCCGACATACCATCAATGCTCATGAACTATCTTTCAAAACAAGGTTTGTGAGTAGTATGACATCCGAGTTTGCCATCATGACAATGAATAAGCTTTGACATCTAGATATGTCACATGATATGTGAGCACTATGATTAATTTTGGGAGTAGTATTTAGCACCAAGTGATGAGGGTTCTAGATAACCCAAGTTCAAAACTACGTTTCCACCATAGGTTGCCCTTTCTGTCTTATTTCAGGATTCTTATGAACATGGTTCTAACCTTGGCCGGTTAGTACAACCTTTTTTGGTATGGGTGTATGAAACTAGACTCCATGGTGCTCAACATGGTTTAATGTAGGTTAAGAGAGACTCCCTCAAGCATGATTTTAAGCTACTAAGTTATATGATATTCTATTTTGAAGATTGGCTTATTGTTTTACAACTCATGTTCAAATTATGATATTTAATTATGATTTCTTGTAAATATGCATGTACTCAATCCTAATCATGGTTTCTAAGTATGTTTTATCATGACATTACACAAGCTCGCATACTTAGTATATCTTATAGTACTGACACATACTTCTTGTGTTATATCCTATTATAATGCAGATTTAGGCTCTCGCTCCTAGATTCGTGGCTAGAGACTGCAGGTTCTCCAGTTGCAGTTTGTGAGTCCTCGTCATTCGAGGACTAGTTATGAGTTTTAGCTATCTTATGACTTTTTTTTTCCAGTACTTAGAGTTGGATGGGGTCTTGTCCCAACAACTCATTATGTCAGTTTTAGAGGCTTTTCAGACATAGCTAGATATTTAGTATTTCATGTTTCAGATTTGATTCTCTTAGACCATGATCGTTATGTTGAGTTAGTTTGCTTACCACTTAAGTTTATGCTTCCACTATTATTATCTATGTTATGTTTAAGTCATGCTAAAAGTATTCTGAAACCTCCCTAACCCAATTTTCTGCCATTTCCTTGAGCTCCAAAGCTCCTATTTCTGATGTGGGCTTTTCCAAAGCATTTGGGTGGATAAATTCTTGTTTGTGATCGTTCCCTTGGTGTTAATTGGTTTGTTTTCTTTGTTAATTTCGTGAGTTCCCTCTTTTGAATACATGAGTTCTAGGGGTTGTTTTACCCTTTTTTCCATCTCATTTTCTGCTCATTTTTGGAGCATATGCTCCTGGCAAGATTACGAATCTCATGATAAATTTTGTTTCCAGTTTCGGGTTGCAGGGCTAATAAGTGGTGAATTTAAAACTTATCTATATCTCTTTTCTTATGCTTTTGTGTATTCAAATGATGATATGAGACCAATTATGGAATATTTTGGTTTATTTTAGTAGATTACTGTTCATATGGATGCCGTGAAGCAATTATGAATAAAAGGAGAAAAATTAAGGCAAAAAGGAGAAGATCAACACTGAGGCTGCTAGGCCTACTGCCACTGTGCCTTCAGGAGATGCAAAAGTGGTCATGCAGCCATGATAATGACGTTGTACCTGCGGCCTTTGTCCTTTTAGGCTGAGGGCGCTCCTACACTGAGAACCTCACCACGGTGATACCGCACCTGCGCCTAATTAATGCCTAGTGGACACACATCTGCGATGGAAATTCTGCAGGTGCACATAAGGGGTTTCAGTCAGGCCCAAGTTACTCAATTCATACTTTTGAAAACCCCAGCTCACATAAAACACTTTTGAGCTATTTTAGAAAGCATCTTTGGCAATTTCACACAACCTTGGAAAGCTTGGAGAACAAGTTCATCACCCTACACCATTAGAGTGAATAATTAGCTGATTCTATTGTAAAATATTTAAATTCCTTTCTTTAAACTCTTGATATAAATTGACTAATTTTAGGTGTAAGTATTTTATTGTATTAGAGATAATATTTTATTTGGGTATTGAATTCTTATCTTGTGCTTTCTCTCGATTAAATTATGTAGGTCTATTGAATCTTTCATACTTTAATTATATAGTTGATTGTTGCAAACACTGACTTAGCATACTAATTGTGTTCTTGCTTGAGAGAGGAGTTGTTCAATTAGGTAAAGACTCAATAGTAGGGATTTGGGGTTTCCACTCTAGATCAAGGCTAGAAATAGTTTGATTGCCGAAAATTCCCATCTAAGAGTTGGGGCTAGAAATAGACCAACTCACCCAAGTCAATTTGGTTTTTTGGTTGCTTACCCATGGAGATTCGAGGGAACCCACGTAGATTAAATGCTTGATTGGTTGAAACACGATTAAGTATACTCTTAACCAAGGCTACCTATGCTTTAATTGGGTATAAGTCTTGAGAATTGAATTCCCATGCCCAAATCTTCCTTGTTATCCTTGCTTGGTGAAAGTCGTTGATCAAACCTATCTTTTATTTGATTTTCTTTTATCTCGTATTTTAGTGTAAAACCCCCAATCATTTTATCTTTTCTTTTCTCTCCTTGAACTTCAATAAGTTGCTTTCATTCTTTATTATCTCAATCGCGATTACATTGTTCTCTGTGGGATCGACCACGACTCTCATTAGGAATATTATTTTTTTTTTGCTCTGATGATCGCAATCACCTCTTATTAGAGAGTGTATTTGAGCGTTATAAAAAATGGCACCATTGCCGGGGAACAATTTGGTGTATTGAGTTAGTTTAGAATTTGAGTTTACTTACTTTAGTTCAAATTTGTGAATATTTGTTTTTGTTTTAGTTAGTCTTATCTTGTTGATCGATTCCATGGCATCTCGAAATGCTATAAATATTATTGGTCGCAACTCTTATTATAATGATCCTTGTTATTTTTGTAAAGGACCCCACCCTTGGCAAAATTGTTTAATTGGCCCTAGGAGAGGGAGGTATTCACCATATCGCTCCTATAATAGGCGTAATTGCTATTTGTGTGGTGGTCATGATGGACACTGGAGTAATTTCCCTAATGATCCTCCTCCTCCTCTCTCTTGTGCTAACAATGGTGCTAGTGGTGCTTGTGATTTTCATAGGAATTATGACTTAGCAAGCGAAGAGTGCAACACCATCCCAAGGAATGTGTATGTTATGCTCAAAACTCTCTTGGCCAAACAAGATAGCATAGAGGAGAGTCTTTAGTCTATAAAGCAAGGCTTCATGGATACGAGAGTTAAGGAAGAAGAAGAGAGAAATCATTCTACACAATCTATGGCAAATTTGTCTACTCCTCTTAATAAATTTGATGAAGAAGACCCTCCAAGCCTAACACATGAACATGTCTCGAACAAAACTTGAATTAGATGAGATTGTGAGCCAAAATGTGTGTTAAATTGACCTCACCAACTTGAAGCCAAGGTGAAAGAAGTCTACCAATGTTTGAGGTATTGTTAAAAAATCATGCCAAGAGAAGTCAAAAAGAAGAGTTACTTGAAATTGCTATCTAGAATTTGAACACCAAAGTGAGTGCTCGTGTAGAAACAAGCATGATCGTGGGTAGTAGTTTTGAGTTTTTCCTTATTGAAGAGGAGGACACATTGGATCCTTATGAATGGATCCTCATGAATTGAAGGTGTTGTGGCAACCAACTATCCCATACATGAATCATGATGTCGAGATCAAATGAATGATACCAGAGTTGCAAGGCAAAGTCCAACGTTTCATCTGGAAAGACTCTAGTTCATTCAAAAGTGAGGATGTTATGAATGAGGCAAATTTGAGAGTGGAGATACCCAAATCTCACTCCAACCACTTTTCAACCTTAATTTTGGTTGAATAGATGAAAGTCAAAGTAATCAAGCTCTTGGAAGATGTTAGAAGGGGGACAGATCGAGGTATATCCATCTTGAAGTTTGTTGTTGATAGAAGACAAAATGACCTTCCTCACTTAAAGGTAAAAAGTGCAAAATGCGACACCAAGAAAATGGCCTTCTCATGTTCTCACCTTTACCCCATGACTGTCACCGAAAGTTCAACTCAAATTTGGGTCAAAGGTTCAAATCCTCCAAGTGGAGATCTAAATAGTGAGGTAATTTGCATCACGCTGCGATGTTAAATTGTGTGCTTGATAGGAGGCAACCCATCATTTCATAATTTTTTGAGGTTTACAATTTTCTTTTTGTTAGAATAACTTAGGTTGTAATTTTGGACTAATGCATGAGTTTCAAGTCTTTTTGAGCTGATTTGGGTAGGTTGAGAAGTGGGAGTCTCATAAAAATTAAATCAAGGGTCAAAACTGTGCTAATATAGCCTGCTAAATGAGATGCGTTCGCACCTCCACGTATACGGATCGCACAAGCCATCCCATGAGCAAACTAGTGAGCTGCCAAAAAAAAATAAAACGTGCAAAAGTGGTGCATTTCACACCTGGAGTTGTATGGGTCACACTAGCCATCACACCTTAAACCAGTAGCTGAGGAAAAGCATGGCTGAAATTTTAGGTGAAGTGCACCTGCGATGGAAAATACCGCAGGTGCACAGGTGCGCTGCCTTGACCACTGGTGTGTAAGTGCTATAGCGCTCATCTACCGCAGCCGCGAAGGCCACTAACACTACCAAATGGCACAACGGCGGTAAGTAACACGCAGGGGCGATGATGCACCCATGACAAAATCAGTGCAGGAGCACTTATTGACCCCTCTTTCACAGTTTAAAGCAAAGCATCCTTTCAAATTCCCCTATTTCTTTATAAACCGTTCCCATCAACCCTAATATCAACACCCAAATCTCTTATTTTATCATCTCTCACTATCACACACTGCACTTCCTAAATCAAAAAAAAAGGGGGGGTGATTGTTTTCTAAAAAGAAAAGGGTCACAACATTTCAAGTCTCTCAAATCTCTCTGTAAACCTTCAAGGTATGTGTTCTACTCCCCTTTAGCATCAAAGCTTCTCTTGAAAGGTATAATATTGGTGTGTTTCTAATTTTTGAAGTGTGTGCAATGGTGTTTAACCAAGCTACTTAGGGCATGAGTTTTTAATGTGGCAAATGTGTCAAAAATCATGATTAAATATGCTTGTGCAATAGTATGTTTAAGGTATTGGAAGACTGAGTACAATCCCCACCATAAAAGCATGTTTTAATTATGTTTGATAACTACTTGCTAGGATATTTACCGAATAAGATGATGCCGCAGGTGCGGTCCTGGGACGCAGGGGCGATGTTGCACGTGTGCTCACTAGACTACCGCTGTAGTAGTGCTAAAATTCCAAAAGGCCGCAGGTGCACTAAATTGTCCACTGTGGCACCTCCGCACCTGCGATGAAAAATTCCACAAGTGCGACTGTTGTGTAGATTTCTGTAAATAGAAGCTTCATAAGTGTGACCTCCCGGGCCTTTAAAAATTATTTCGTTAGCTCACATGCTTTGTTTTGAATTACTTAACAGGTTCACACTCTCCTTCTAATTTGATTCTACATTTTTAAGTACTCCAAGCATTGAAAATTGACCACAACCTTGTCGATGATAAACCTTTGGGTGATGAAATTGAGGAGGAAGCTATAGAAGCACCATTTTAAACCTTGTGGTTTATGTCTCATGACTGTCAATGACGTTACTATAATAATCTCCTTGACAAAAAGATAAAGCCAGAGAGGGGGATAGTTGAGAAGAATTAAGCGGAGCGTCTCCCGAATTTCCATGGGTGTCTTGTGACTACAGGATGGACATGTTTCATACCTACCCCTTGTAATACAAATGAGGAACGGGTGAGGGAGTTCTATGCAAACTTAAGGCATACGAACTTCAATAAACTGTCACTCATTATTAGGGAAAAGGTTGTGAGATTTGGTCTAGAATAGGTTAATGCAATCTATGGGCTGCCCAGCAATCAACTTGACCCTATTCCCCAGAAGGACTCATATTCAAGCACTTGGCTAGTTTCTAATTTGTGCCTTCCTAGAGCGACAATGAGTTGGGCAAGAACACTCAAGTCCATATCATCAAGCACCTTCACAATTGAGGCAAAGATATGGCTAGCGATTATTTATAGTCGTGTGTCATAGACATGGCATAAGTTTGATGTCCCTTCTCTTTGGTCCAGGATGATCTCTTACATTCTTGAAGGCATTCCCATGAATATCGGTCACTATATAGTCCAAGAGGTAAAGGTGTATTTTTTCAGGACAACCCTACTTTGATGTTCCCTTCCTAGATTACTGAGTTGTGTCAGTTGGCTGAAGTTGTTGAATGTACAAGAGATCATTGGATAGTTCCTGATAAACCTTTCCACCTATTGAAAGTGCCCGAAGGAGGTGTACCACAGAGCAAGAAAAGGAAGATTGACATAGTGGTAGATTAAAACCCCTCTTCTCAGCGCACTCATATTGAGGGACCTTTTGGGTCTATTTCTCCTCAGTTGGACCTTATTCGGGGACATCATGGCGTAGATTCTCAGTAGCTCTACGCATCCAGTACCTTAAACTGACCTCTTTACCAAAGCGGAGATGCAATCATACATGGATTCCCAGAAATAGCTGGCAAATTCCATTGCCATAATGACAACTTCTATAGGGTTGCTTGAGCAGGTCTTTGTTGAGTCAGCCAAGTCTTATGCTGCTCTTCCACAAGATTTTGAGGCTAAGAAGAAAAATAACAAGTTCATGGTCAAGATGTGGAGAGGTATCAAAGCCATTTTCAAATGGAGGCAGTCTAACAAGAAGATTCCAGTTTCTGAAGATGATGCAGTGATGAGTACTCTTCCTATTTGAGGAAGAGAGTGATGAGGATGATGATGATGAGGAACAGTCTTCTGCTTATCCTGTTGCAGCCTTCTCCAGAGTTTGCTAGTTAAATGCAGACTCCAGGGAGCCCTGCACTATTTCCCTTGTTTTTCATTTCTTTATTTTGCATTGAGGAGCATTCTTTACTTTTTAGTTTGGGATGATGTTTCCCTTGTTGGATATTGTGATTTTGCCTTTGTTAGGCTTATGTATGATATTGTGCCCTTGTTGGGTTTGTTTTATTAGATATTGTGCCTTTGTTGGGTTTTGTGTTGTTTGAAATATTGTTGGATTAGTCTTTTTTGGTACTTCATTATTTTGTTGTAGTTGGTTTTGAGTGATGATTCCTAGTGATAGATTGAGTGACAACATTCTTAAAGGAAATCATTGCTTTTGTTTGGTGTTTGGAGCCAGGGGAATTCTGAGTACCTGTTAGGCTAGATGAAATTTCCTGTGTGTTGGGATGTGTATGTTGGTGAATTCTGAATAACCATATCGATTTAGATAGATGTTTTGGCCCTATGATAGATTGGGTGACGTCATTCTTAAGGGAAAATCATTGTCTTTTGAGATAATTTTGGTAGTGATTTGTTTGGTACTAATAAAATTAGTCTTACATGTGAATTGAATTGAGCACACCCTCCAATTTTTGTGAGTAGTTGAAAAGGAAAGAATGATGTTACTTACAATTCCTTTAATCTTTTTGTGACTTTTGACCCATTAGTATAATGTGGATGCAAAATATGGCTCTATTTGTCCTTGTTTAGGAAGTATAATGACCCATCATAAATAGTACACATGGCATGTGTGGTGAGTTTGGTTGAATAATTCTTGTACTTGCTTGTGTCATCTAGAACTTGCTCGGTTAGTCGTTCAAATACTAGTCTTAATTGTGTTGGTTGGAGAAATGATATTAGGCCTTCTTTGTGATTATTGGAGCCTATTTAGCCTTAAAACCCTACCATTGCACTAAATTGTATCACTAGTTAACCCTCTAGATCCTATTACCTCTTCTTTGGCAACCTCACTACAAGCCTTGAACTATTTTAAAAATGAATCCCTCGGTTGAACCCGTCCCTTCTTGAACTCTATAAGTGTGAAATGAGGCCAAAATTTTAAATTAGGGGTGATAAAGAAATACCTTAGATGAGTGTTAAGTGAATGTATCATGACTTGTTGTTCAAATCCTAAAAGAATTTCCAATAGAAGGGAAGATTTTGAAAAAAAGAAGAAGAAAGCTAACATAAGAGAAAATGAAACAAAACCTCCAAGGTTAGTAAAATGATTAAAATTGGGGCATCATATGAAGTAAGTGAAATAGTGCTTTGTGGTATATGAAATAGAAAAGAAAAGAGCTTTGGTTTCGAATTGAAAAAGTTGTGTAGTATTCAAGGAGGATGTAGTCACTTTAATCCTAAATGATTATCCTACCCTTCCCCAAGCTTACGTTACAAGCTTAGAAAAGTCCTTTAAGATCTCCGACAGATTGCCTTTCAGTTAGTAGTGAATGAAATAAGGGCAAGCTTATGGTTTGATGTTTGTTGTACTTGAAGTTCTTTGTGAGTGTGAGTGTTGTGCATTTGTCCCTTATTTTATTATTGTAAATAGTGTTTTGGGAATTCCTTTCTTGTGAGGGCATGTGAATTAGGATAGTGGTGATTTTGATACATTCTGAAAATGAATCAAATGACCATCATTGGTAAACTAGCGGTCTTACATCACTTCATGAGGATTGCTTGTCACTTAGTCATTCTTGCAAATATATTGCAACTCTTGAAAATGTGTCTGAAATTGAGGGGATTGTTTTGTTGAGCATTCACTTGTGATTGACTAATTATTAGTACCAACCAAAATCATATCCTTTGTGCTTAAATTGATAAGTGTGTTGTGAAAGGGAGTCGATGTCCCTTGTGCTTAAATTAGTTAGAGTCTCTTTAAAGTTTGGTTGTAAATTGCTTGAGGACAAGCAAGAACTTAAGTTGGGGGTGTTGATAAGTGCTGAATTTATAACTTTTCTAAATCTCTTTTCTTATGCTTTTGCGTCTTCTAATGATGATGTGGGACCACTTATGGCATGTTTTGGTTTGTTTCAGGAGATTACTATTCATGCGGATGTTGTGAAGCAATTGGGACAAAAAGGAGCAAAATTAAGGCAAAAAGGCGAATATCAACACAGGCTATCGGGCCCACCGCCACTGCACCTTCCAGTGCCACAACAGCAGTCCCACAGCCACAAGGATGATGCCGCACCTATGGCTTGTTTCCTATTTAGCTTAAGGCATTCTTGTGCTAAGAACCTCACCACAGTGGTATTGCACCCGCACCTAATTAATGACATAGTGGCATGCACCTGCGATGGAAATTCCACAGGTGCACATGACGGGTTTTAGTCAGGCCCAAGTTGGTAAATTCACACTTTTGGAAACCTCATCTCACATAAAACACTTTTGAGCCATTTTGGAAAGCAACTTTGGCAAGTTTGGAGAGCAAGTTCATCACCCTACACCATTGGAGTGAAGAATTGGATGATTCTATTGTAAATTCTTTAAATTTCTTTTTTCAAACTCTTGTTATAAATTGACTAATTGAGATTTGGTTATTGTATTGGAGATAATACTTTGTTGGGGTATCGAATTCTTATCTTGTGCTTTCTCTTGATTAAATTGTGTTGGTCTATTGAATCTTTCATGCTTTAATTATATAGTTGATAGATGCAAACACTGACTTAGCATACTAATTGTGTTCTTGCTTGAGAGAGGAGTTCTTCAATTAGGTAAAGACTCAATCGTAGGGATTTGGGGTTTCCACTCTATATCAAGGCTAGAAATAGTTTGATTGCCAGATATTCCCATCTAAGAGTTGGGGCTAGAAATAGCCCGACTTATCCAAGTCGATTTGGTTGTTTGGTTGCTTACCCATGAAGATTCGAGAGAACCTTTTGTAATGACACTTCTGGTCATTCATGTATTCTCACCTTCTTTGTACTGTTAGAGCTTGCTTGTAGCGGCCTCAAGTCATTTATGGCTTGTTAGGACCAGTAGTTCAGTGCCTGGGCAATTTGTTTGGTCTTTATGATCGTTTCCTTGTTTTAGAACCTTAACTTTGGAAATCATTGACTTTAGTTAACATTCTTAGCAATCATGCTCGAAATCAAATTCTGATAGTTTCATTAGCTCCGGAGCATAGACTTTGGTCTGGTTGGAACTTTGGTCGAACTCTGGGAGAATTCGATATGGAATTCTCTCTCATTTTGTATTTTCAGGGTAGTTGGGCTTGTAAGGTTTACTTTGGTCAACTTTCAGAGAAGACAACCTCGGATGAGAATTCTATCAACTATTTTCTCTGGAATATCGAGATTGGGTTAGATATGTAGGTAGTTGGTTTGGGTCCTGGATGAGCCAGACTCATTTTGGGTGTTTGGTTTATTTTAGCTAGTGTTAACTTGGGTCAACTTTCCTTCGAGACGACCTTGTATGGAAGTTTTGTCGATTTTGTTGAGTCCAGAATGTTATTTATACTCTAGTAGCATGATTGGTTTGTGAATATCGGGTTTCTATTGTGCCCGGAACATCCCGTAGAAGTTTTTATTTTTTGCTAGTTTTCTGTAGCAGTAAATTATTCAGCACCGATGGCACTCAGCCAGATCCAATGGAGCTGGCCTATGATTTCCTTCAGCGCCAATGGCGCCCCGGCAGTGCCAATGGCACTAGTCTACGACCTACAACTTATAAATCTGCCTCCTAGAAATTTCCGACCATTTCATCCTTTTTGTCTCACTCCAAATCAATTTCTCTCACAAGATACTTGTTCAAAATCAGTCCCTAGCATTGGAATTCATCAATTTGGAGATTATTCTCGATTCCTTCATCGTAAGGTAAGTCCTCTTCTTCCCCAAGTTCTCCTTCTCAATGGTTAAACTCTATTGATGTACTTTCTCAAGCTTGGGGTTCCATATTGGTTGTATTTGCTCAAGTTGAGTCTGTTTGTTCGTTATTGCGAGGATTTCACTCTGTAGGCTTACTTCCTCTCATCATGGTAGGTGAAATCTTCCTCTTTTTCTAGTATTCTTCTTGATTTCTCTCTTTAAATCCTCTTACTTTGCCGGTTGTTTTGAGCCCTTATTTTTGGCTAAATCTGCTCAATTTTGGAATATGCACTCATGGTAGTGTTGTACTCATCGTGCACTTTCTCATTTGTAGTTTCGAGTTGTAGGCCCCGTAGGCTCGCTTTTGACCCAGATTTTGACTTGGCTATTATTTTAGCTTAATGGGTATTGTTAGCTTCATTTTCATGCATAGATTATGTTTGTGGTAGTTTGTTCATGATTTGGGGCTTCTCAGAGGAGTTCGAGCTTGGACGGTGCCGTTCCAGTAGCTAGTCATCGGTTGATAGGTAGGTTACGGTCTTCCCTACCTTAAGCTTTGCGTATATAGGATATAACTATGTTAATTAGCATCCTTCGGTGGGTTATTCTAGGTTGGTACTCCAGACATTGTCCATCTCTTCTGTCTGTATTATTTCCTTACGTTGATTGTAGTATTCATTGTAGTATTGTAATATTACCCTTGTGGCCCTATGTGACCTTTGTGTACGCCTCTGGACCATGGACAGTGGGATATTTAGGAATGTCCATGAGTCCCAGACATCAAAATATGACTATAGGCTGGCTATCTATGTTGTAGAGTTGTTTGAGCCTGTGCAGGGCCGATAGGTTTTTTGTGAGCCATTTGGATAATTGATTGTTGAGAGCATATCATTCATCCAAAGGTTTTCTGCATGTTTTACTACTGTTTTGGCCACGGGCCTACTATAGCCAGTTTTCTAAACTTTGCATGCCCCAAGGGGCCCATTTTCAGTATAAATGACTATAAAGGGACTTTAAATTGGTTTTTATGGATTTTCTAGATATAAAAAGGGATACTATAATTATTTTGCCACCGATTTTCATACTGACACTAGACTCGGTTGTGCTGTAGCGCTAGACATGGTTTTACTATGGATTTAGACCCAGATATACTTCAGGCACCCTTTTATAGGGGTTTTGAGACTATGATTTCTAATTTAGACCATGATATGTGCCGAGCATCCTGTTTAGGGATTCTGAGATTTCTTTCACTTATTTAGACCTGGATAGACTTTGGGCATATATTTCGAGATTTCGATTACTACTTTAGATCAGGATACTCCAGATAATTATATTGAGATTCACATTTTAGTATGTGGTCACGAAGCTCTATTGACCTTGTCGATCTGGACTAGGGGCTACGAGTTGAGTGTGCCGAAGGAGGGGTATACAGTGCAGTTGAGGTATACGGGTCATGTCCTTTCATGGATCCTACCTACTGGACTTATAGGCATCAGATGAGGTACATACAGGGTTACTATCACACTGGTTCTATCATATCACATCATCATGCATATTATATTCGGATTCCAACTTTGTTTATAGTATGCTCAGTGTATGCTCCGGTAGTATAGTATGCCAGAGGGTTTGTTTTCACATGATTGTGTTTCTTGGGTGTATGGGCGCTCGTTAGGACTGTAGGTAGATTATGTTGCTTATATGTTACTATAGAGCTTGTTATGGCCTTCAATTATTAGTGGTTTAGTGGTTTCTAGCCTGTTGAGGTTCTGATTAGTTGGACTTTTGATCATTGATGGATTCATGCATCCTATATTATTGTGGGACTAATTATGTGGCCTTCTGAGCAGTTATAGGTTAGTGGATCCTATCCTTTATCGTTCTGCTGATTAGTGGCTTTTGGTTCTTTGTGACATAGATTATTCCATCCTAGGGTTGTACTTTTAAGGTTGATTTTTATCTGTTCTTATCTTGAAGTTATGTTTTTAGCATGATTTCTTTAAGTATATGGCTTCTAGATTGAGTATGTTTAATTGTTTTCCTTCTTTCCATTTTTACTTGAGGTTACTGCTATACCGCTATCTTTCTAAACTCTCTCTATATATATATAGTTGTTTCAAGGACCCTCGGTGTATTTTTCCTTTCCTTCACCTGTGTTTCTATTATATATATCTTCTATGACTAGCATAGCATGCTTGTATTATCTGGGTTTTCAAGTCGTGCTAGTTTTCGTGTGCTTTCTCTATTGCTTCTGTGACTCTTTCTTTGCTATCTGCTATTTACTGCTTTTATATCTTATATGCGCTCAGTTGACCTATGATGCCTATTGGGTGCATGCTGCTTTGCAATTGGTGCTCCTACTATACTTCTTCATCTTTCTGGTGCAGATCCTAGTGTAAGATTTTGCCGTTGATTGCGAGGAGACTAGTGTAGCTTTTTGATATTCGTGACTAGGTGAGCTCCTGGTGACCGAGGCTTGACCATATCTCATCTTTTGGCAGAAATACTCTTTATTTATTCGGAGATAGTTGTATATTCTATTTTGTTAGCTCTAGCATTTTGTATTTTGTTAGATGCTCCTATACTATCGATACCAGGTCGTGGGTTGGTTTAGTTTCTTTGTATATATATTCAAGTTATTGCTTCCGCGTTATTCTCTTTCATATCTTCTTCTGCTTATTTCTGCTTATTGTGCATGTTGGTTTAGGTAGTAGCCCATTACTAACCATTCCAGGCTATGGGGATTGGTTTACCTACTAGGGGTTGTAGGTTCTATCATGACCTAAGAAATTGGGTTGTGATAGCTTGCTATCAGAGCTCTAAGTTCTCCAGTGTCATTGGTACAAGAGCAAGTGTCTACATAGAGTCTCGTGGATTAATACGATGACGTTTGTATCCTATCTGCAGGAGGCTACAGGGCATTATTAGGAAAAGTCCCATATTCTTGGCTCCTTATCATGTGTTTTTGGCTTTATCGACTTCTGAACTTTATTATTTCATTCCTTCTCAGATGTCTAGGATGAGTACGACAACAAGTGATGATGAGGCTTCTATGCCTATTGTTTTGGTGTTTCCTCCAGTATTAGGAGTTCAGGGTGAGAGCATATTGCATCAGTTAGGTGGTTTGGGGCTAGCCTAGCCTCTGGTAGGTTATATGGCTACCTAGTTCTTCGAGTGGTGCTTCAACTAGATTTGAGATCCCAGTTCTTCAGCAGGGTTATGTGTCGGTATTGGAGTATAAGGCGAGGTTTCATGAGATAGTAAGGAACAATGCTAGGACTGTTCCTACAAAGTTTGAGAGAGTTTAGAGTTTCATTGGAGGATTGATTTCCCTGCTCCATTTGGCGATAGATCACTTGGTTATAGCTGGGACTAACTTTCTTCAGGTGGTTGATCATGCATGGGCTATTGGGGGTTTATGTCATGAATCATATGGAGTTAGTGGTAAGAGGCATCATTGTCAAGGTATTTTTAGTGGTTCTCAGACTCCAGGTAGGGGATTCTCTAGTAGAGATTGGTTTCATTGCTTTTTTCTAGCAGGCTAGTTTCACTGGCTCCACAGGTTTCAGAGGCTCCACAGGTTTCAGAGAGTTGTTGTACAAAGCATGTTGAGCAGAGTAGATATAGTGCATGCCAAGTTTCCCGAGGTTTGCATTCAGGGCTTATAGGCCGTTGTGTCTGGTCAAGATCAGCTAGAGCTCCTCGTTTGACTTTATTTGGTGAATGTTATTTTCAATGCGGTGAGTATGGGCACTTTGCTAGGGATTGCCCCATTATCCCACCTTCTAGTCAACAAGTCTTATCTCACAGAACTCTTGTGCCACCGGCTAGAGGCAGTGTGCAGAATAGGACGGGTGGTTCTGAGTCAGTAAGAGGTGTTGCACAAGATTGTAGGGGTGGTCCCTAGATTGTTAGAGGTGGCATTAAACCAAGTGGTTCGAGTATCCATCCAGAGTGGATTGGCACCATGCATCAGAGCAGGGCTTCCTTAAGTTATTAGAGTTGTGGAGTAATTGGTCACTATTCTAGAGATTGGTCGTGGCTACGGATGATCGAGCCTTCATAATAGACTACTCAAGCCAATGATTGACACCGACAGTCCAATGCCCCTCTTGGTAGGTAAGAGGTGGAGGTTCCCAATATCATTGCTTTAGGTAAAACTTTTTGTTACCATTAGCTAGTGCTTGCACTATTGGCTTTGTGAATCTACCCTTTTTCATGTATATGCATATATGCCTACCTGTTTCTTGATTGGTTGTTTTACTAGAGGAGTTATAGTGTTTATGCGTGTAATTTCTCGATACATTGATTCTTTTTATTAGTGGATGTGGGTGTATTGTCTTTGGGAAGTGACTACCTGGGGTTGTGACTCGTGGGTAGGTCTTGTTAGCCTCATTTCTAGTGTTCCCTGTGGTTTTAGAGTTGGTTTGGGTATCTCTTTCCTAGTGATCTTGGGTTGATTTTGCCTAGGCCATTATCTAGTGTTTACTGGAGATCCTTCTGTTGGTTTGGTGTGTTACTGGTGGTTTTATACCGAGGGAAGTTGTTTTGACATGAGCAAAACTATGTTGGTTATTCAAGTGGGTATTTGTAAGTTTTGCTTTTCCTAAGGGGTTAGACTCAATCCTCATTTTTTGGTTGGTTTTGGAAGTGGCAGGTATATGAGTTGCTTTTCTTGTTTTCCCCAATTCCTGTTGGGTTGGGTTTTTATTATAGCATTCTGGCTAAGTTTTGATAGTGGCTTTGTGGTTGAGTTGTGATGTGGTATTTTGGTTTATTTTGGCATTCAGCCTATTCTTTTCTTTCCTCATCGAGTATTGTCAATAAAGATATGGGAGCTAAGGGAGCAACTCTAGGATTTTTCTTGGAAGGAGTCTTTCAGGTTGGTGTATCTTTGGAAAGGGTTTCGTTTAGTTAGAAAAAGAGGGAGATGACTCCTTACTTGTGTGTATGGATTTCTTGTAGCTGACTGAGGTGAGGACTGAGGGTTTTCTTGGGTTTGTGTATTGTTGACTTGATTTGACTCACTACAGAGTGCAGTGGCATCTTCCTCAGATGAATTCGAGGTCAGTATTCCTTCCAGTATATCGTGGTAGTATTTTCCAGTACTACCTTTAGGGGCTTATTGCATCATCTATGACTATCCTTGTTATATTCTTTGGGTGACCCAAGTCTCAGTAGCATCTATGGATTGGGCAAATTATACATTCAGAGATTAGTTAGCTGCAGCTTCTATAATGTTCATCGACAGCGTATGGGTCTACTCATGGGTTTGACAGAGGCATTGATTGACAATTGGAGTTGGGTTTTCAGAATTGTGGGCTAGCAAGTTACTTCAGATGGTTCATGGAAAATTCCCTTCAGTTGCATCTTCTTTGTGCCAGAAGGCAGTTAGTGTGGATAACTTAGCTTCTCTATTTCAGTTTTGTATTGGCTGTTTGCCTTGGACATATAGTCCTTGACTAACCATTTGATTAGGTTGGACATGCAAGATCCCAGCAGAGTTCTTTTCAGAGTTGAGTTTCATTCAACCTTGGTTGGACAAATTCATCGGGGTTAGTTTGAGAATTGGGGATTGTGTATTATATGTGATCATATTATGCAGATTGAGGTTCGCAGGGCTACTTTGGATTCTAATGGTACTTTGACATTGGTGGATGCCTTGGTGTTTCGAGAGTTGGGGGGCTTGATTTGGTGGATTCTCCCTAATGTTATCTATTGTATGCAATTCCAGCATTGATTAGGCTCTGCCAGTGTAGACCAGAAGTTTGGTTTGCTAGATGCTTCAGAGTTGGTGGTTTGTGTGTTGATGCACTAGAGCAATTGTTTTGAGCCAAAGGGGTGAGTTGGAAGGTTAACACATTGCCAATAGCAAGGTGGCAACCTTGGACTTCAGACATCCTTTCCTTTGCCTACAAGGTGTTTGGACTTGATATTCGCGGCATGGTGGGCTTATTTCTGAGGTGAAATTAGTAAGGTGATCTTAAATCCAAATGATGTTCGAGTGTTTGGATCAGCAGTGATATTTCTAGAGTTTGGAGTTTAGTTGATAGATACGGACTTCGTGGTATGCTTACCACACTCCTTGCAGAGGTTAGGTTTTATGTTTGGGTCTTCATAGGCAGATTTACCTGGTTCATTCACTTTTAGTTGATTCAGACTTGGCATAGTTCAGCGAGGTTGGTTTGGTTCTACAGTTGGGAGATTCTCCATTGACGCAGGGTGTTCTTCCATGTTATTCACGACCCTTGTGTATAGGTTGGAGTTGGGCTCCAATGGTTAGTTCAGTTGGGTTTAGGTATCAAAGTTGATCTTAGCAAAGGTATTCGTCTGTTGGTTAATGGTCAGTTGGAGCAGGTTACCCCAGCTTTTGAGAATGTGCTACGAGTTGGCATTGCAGATGTTAGAAGACTAGTAGACTATGGCTTGGCTTGGATAGAGTTTTGGTATAAAGGTGACTTCATTCATGGTTTAGTATAGTGGTAACTATGGATCTCCGATACGTTAGTTGATGTTTCGAGAGTGGCTCGAGTGCTCGACGTGTGTGAAGCTTCATGGTCATGGTGCAAGGATTCAAGTTGTTAGAAGGGTTTTATGGATCAATGAGTTCATGAGTTTGAGGTTTGGTTGATAGCTTTTTTGGATGAATCTAGTTGTGGAATCGAGGTTTCGAGTTTTGTGTTTTGATCACCTTAGTTCTTTTGGCTTTAGTGGTGCTTCTTGAGGTTCGGTGCGGTTGAAAGAGCTTTAGAGTTATGGAAGTTAAAGGTTGGAGTCTAGCTTGGCTAGTTAGAAGTTAGAGTTTGTGGTAGTTTTTCTTTGGTTTATCTCCATTAGGTGCCATCCGGTTAAGGAGTCTACCCGGGGATGAAAGTTATTTTTAGTAGTGGATGATATAATGACCCTTCCAATCATTCTCGCATTCTCGCCTTCTTTGTACTGTTAGAGCTTACCTATAGCGGCCCCAAGTCATTTTTAGCTTGTTGGGACCAGTAGTTTGGTGCCCGCGTCGTTTGTTTGGTCTTTATAGTCATTTCCCTGTTTGAGAGACTTAACTTAGGAATTTGTTGGCTTTAGTGAACATTCCTAGCAATAGTATTCACAATCAAATTTTGACAGTTCTATTATCTCCAAAGCATAGACTTTGGTCTTGTTAGACCTTTGGTCGAAGTCTGGGAGCTTTTGATATGTAATTCTCTCTCATTTTATGTTTTCAAGCCAGTTGGGCTTGTAAGATTTACTTTGGTCAATATTCGTAGAAGACAGTTGTCACGCTTCGAGGCTACCCCCTAGACGCAACACGGTGCTTAGTGTCACAAGTGACCCAAGCTAACCCATGGCATGGCATATCAATACAATTTCAATTAAAACATGCAGTGCGGAAGCAAAAAAGCAATTCAATATCTGAAGTGGGGAAAAACCAATAATATCTGAGTATATAAGATATATAAGAGAGTATAATGAAGTCTGAAAACAACACTTAAAACTCAAGCTGAATCTAGTCTATGTCTGAAAGCCTCTAACTGATATGAGTTGTTGGATGCCCACAGCTAACTCTAACAAGACTGAAACTGAAAAGTAAATACTGAAAGTAAAGCATGTCTATCGTCCTCAAACTATGAGGACTCACCATTGAAGTTGCATAGTACGGACTGAAAGTTAAGCTAAGCGCAGCCTCGATGCTGACCGTCTGAACCTACATCATAAAATCATGTAGCACAAAATTATGCGTCAGTGCTTTGAATGTACTGAGCATGCGAGATATGTGCTGAGTTTAACAATACAAGGGTTAAACATGGGAAATACATATACTAAAGCATAAACTGAGAAGTAAGCTGAGATGCAATGACAAAATAAATATCATGAGTGTATAGCATGCTGATCTGAATAACTGAATATAAGGTCAATGCAACATGAGTATGACTGTGGGAGATACTATTAACCAACATACCCCAAGCTGAGCTAATTATGGGGCCAACTTGTAACCCTGGATGGGAGGGTGGCCATACCTTGCCAAGGGTACGAAAAAGTCTGACATGGATCCACTAAATAGATGTCCATAAGGGACAAAGGTAACCATCTTAATCTGACAGCTGGCCCCTTTCTGACCTACGGTGGCACCGTAGTTCTGGGACTTGGGGACTGCTACTAAAGGTCTCAGCCTAAACTGTCAGCTAAGCCTTCATCCCCTTGTCCGCTCGGTACTAAGTCTACTCCAAACTGAATGTAATCAATAATGCAGCTGTAATACTGGATAGCTCAAAATATGGATAAACAACTGAGAATGCAACATACATAAATTGAAATATATGGCATTTGAATACTAAAGAATGATTGTATGACTAATCTGCCTAACAATCATAAATCGTGAATCTATGGAATTAACACAAGCTAGGGTTTCTAAGTCTTATACATGATTTATACTAAAACTCCAAGAAACGTGTAGTTAATACCATAGAAACTATAGCAGCTGAATTACAATGAATCCCTAAGATTTAGGAACCCTAGGTCTAAATGATTTATGGAGAAGTTGAAGAACGGATTAAATTCTAGGGACCTAATGGGTGAAAGGAAGCCAATAGTGAAATCCCACATACCTGGTGAAGAGACTATTGAGAAATCCTTTGGATTTTGGGGCTGCACTTGAAGAAGACCTCTGCTTGTTCTTGAGAGAAAACTATAGCCTCTTTTATTTCTTTTCTTTCTAAGTCTGATGATTTTAGGAAAATAGAGGTTTTAGGTATTTATTGACTAATTACTTAGGCTTAGAGTAGTCAAAACATCATAGCTTAGGCTTTAAAAGAGGTAGGAAAAGTCTGGAATGCCACTAGAAAATAAATAGAAAAACTGCTGAAATTCACGACTCAGGTTCCACGGATGGGTTCTATGGCTCGTGGAAAGTTTCATGGCTCGTGGAACCCTGTCGTGGTTTCCTGGTCCTAAAAGTTGAGCTACTGGAATGGATTCCACGAGTTGGGTTCATGAATCATGGAAGCTTCCATGAGTCGTGGATCCCACTCGTGAATCCTGGGGACTTAATACTGTGCTACTGGAAATGGTTCCACGAGTTGGATTATCGACTCATGGAAACTCCCACGGGCCATTTCTTCCATGGGGAGGAATAATGTTTCGGATAAGATCTATTCATATCATTTTTATCATGAACTTTACATACTATAGCTTTTTCTGCATCTTTAGTTATACCTTAGTCCATATTATAGTCTATTTTTGTTTGAGTCTTTAGTCATAATTTTTTCCAGAGTCACTTGTATATACCCATGTTAGAGTTGTTACCATAGTCATATTATATTTGAGTAGTCATCTAGTTTCATAAAATATGTCTGAGTCATTTTTATCTTCGTTTTATCCTTTCATGTCTCTTGCAAAAATAAATATGGCTCCTACCATTAGTAAAACTTTATCATATAAATATGATTACCTTTACGAAGTAGATGTCTTATCACCAAAAAATAAAGTGTCTAAAACCTACCTACCATTACTAAATCCATATTCTGCTTTTGCAAAAAAGATATGCTCTTTGTGGTTACAAATCCATTCCTTGGTCCAAAATAGACCTAAGGTCATTAAGGAATACGTTGTTGCATCAAAACTTGACAAGCACCCTATTATTGCAACTCAAGAGGAACAATTTATCACCCTGTAGATACCATAGGAATTTCCACAACAATGGATAACCCATATCCATTTTGGTGCTGTCAGAGTCGTGTTGACATATAATGGAAGGAAAGTCCAACTAGTTGTGACCCATCTTCGAAAAGTCCAACCAGTTATGACCCGTCTTTCACTCTTTGATACTAGATACAACGATTACCAATGTAAGAACTTAGGAACCACAGAGATCACTGTCAATGTCAAGATAGTGTTTGTCACTTTGTTACAAAATATTAACATGTCCTTGTATGATCCGTATCTGATGGAGGCCCTAAAGTTCCAGGTTAAGATCCAAGGAGCTCTAGAGGATAGAGATGCAATATAGGTAACTCTCCACTACTAAATAGCTTAGGTAGTCCAAAACAATGATATGGATTTTTCTTTTCCCGGTGGTGAAAATGCTTTGCTCTTAAATGTAGATGCCACCAATGGAACTACCATGTGGACCTAAATCCCAAGAAATTTAGCCAGAGAAGAACTTGTTAAAATCCTTCTTAATTCATGGGCTACTAATTATGAGAAGTTAAGAGAACCTGTTGAACCTCTCCACTCATCTGAACCAACCTTTGCCAGAAAACATGACAAAACTATTTCTATAAAGTTGTGACCACTCACATCTTCAAAAGCCCAATAGAATAGCCTTTTCCATCAAGATGTACCAATCCCTCTGCACTCCTATGAAAGATGATAACCCTAAACTATTTACTTTTTACACCTCATATTTCATGATTGAACATGATTGGATTAAACAATTCAATCATGAGGCCTTGGCATATGGTGGTTCATATGTCCTTTAACGGGACATTGTCCATGGGAAATTTATTGTGATTGTGCTGAATGCCTGGTAAATGAATGGGTTGAATAGTGTTATAAAGGATCCAAACCTAAGGAAAAAGGAAACTCTAAAAAATATATCCGAAAAAAGAAGAAGGAGATTTTGCATGTAATATCAGAATCTTCGGTTTACTGAGCAGTCCGAGAAAATATAAATATCTAGTTTTATACAAACCATAAGATTCACCGACTTTATCCACCCTATCATAAATGAACATACCAAAACCAAAGATAAATCTGAACCTCAGATGTTTATGATAAGCTCTTCCAGCTCTAGTCATACTCCTAAATTTACATCACAACAACCTTTTGAAAAGATGGCATAATCCACTCTCTAAAAATAACTAAAAAAGAAAGTCATCTTGCCCTCAGGAGAAAAGTCACCCATGAGTAATATTGAAGCAACAATACACTGTTAATAGTGAATGCTATCAGCCAAATCAAAATGTTGATCCATCTTGGCATATCTTTCAGAAATGTTGCTCACACACAAACAAGATGATGAATAAATTAGAGACAATCGAGAGGAAAGAAGAACAATCTTTGACACAAAATGATTGACTCATCAAAGCCCTTGAACAAAGAATGGAAAACCTGTAGTTTCATATTTGTCCATCAGGCATTTCACTATTCCACTTCATTGAGAAATAGCACAAAGAAATGGCTTCCCTTAAATAACAAATACAATAACTAAAATATGAACCCTTTGATCATCAAAGGCATCAGAGTCCACCTAAAAAGCCTACCTTTTTCCCCATGTCATCAAAAACATACTCTCCACTAAAATTAGGTAAATCCTTCAAAAGTTTCCCTTCTATTTCACATGACCCTATGTCCTTTCTCCAAGAAATGATAAGGAACGTGTATTTGACATTACCAAATTAGTGTGGAAATTAAAGGACTCCATTGCAGCTCAAAGTAGTCCAAAAGAAAGAAGGAGTTAGGTTAAAGTTCCAAAGAGCCAGACCCAATAAAACATGATGATATCAAGTCACAAAGACATGATCCTCCCAGATCAAGTCACTTCAGATGATTAATAAATCTTCTCAGATCTGAGTCTAACTTTCCCAGATACTAACTTTGAGATCCCAGACTATGTCATTCCAAATGATGATTTGATTATCTCCGATCAAGTTCTTCTAGACCTTTATGGCATAGAAGATGATGATGTCCTAAGATCTAGTACTTATGATCCATATGGATGTTGATACTACGAAAATATACTCGGAGTATAGTGATGATTCATTTTCTTATGATCCTATTGAAAGATACACTGAAGATCCATATGATAGTGATCTTACTTAAGGATATATCGAAGAAAGTGAAGATTCCTCACAAGACTCCAAAGAATATGTTTAGGAAAATGCAGAATCCTTAATTAAATCTATTAAAGCAGAATATCCATAAATATTCATGAATTTAACAAGAGAAGCAGAAGTTTCTGAAGTTGATGATAAACAAGAAGGGATGATAGATGAGTTGATACCAGAGAGGAGACCAAACCACAAACAACAAAATTGGTTGGGACTAGATTTCATACCTTCACCCTTAATGATATAAAAGTTTCCAAATAGACCTTAAGGATCTAATATTTTTATACATTGATGGACACAAAGAATCTAGTCAAGCAGGAAAAGTACATGAACCTGTCAGAACTCACTTTAAGGTTCTTCGGAAACCTAAGACACTGGTGGAATTCACTTGGGATACAATATAAGAATACTTTGCTTACATCCCAAGACTTTGCATGTAATATTAGAATATTTAATGATTCACCATTGAAGTTGCATAGTACGGACTGAAAGTTAAGCTAAGCGCAGTCTCGATGCTGACCGCCTGAACCTACATCATAAAATCATGTAGCATAAAATTATGCGTCAGTACTTTGAATGTACTGAGCATGCGAGATATGTGCTGAGTTTAACAATACAAAGGTTAAACATGGGAAATACATATACTAAAGCATAAACTGAGAAGTAAGCTGAGATACAATGACAAAATAAATATCATGAGTGTATAGCATGCTGATCTGAATAACTGAATATAAGGTCAATGCAATATGAATATGACTGTGGGAGATACTATTAACCAACATACCCCAAGCTGAGCTAATTATGGGGCCAACTTGTAACCCTGGATGGGAGGGTGGCCATACCTTGCCAAGGGTACGAACAAGTCTGACATGGATCCACTAAATAGATGTCCATAAGGGACAAAGGTAACCATCTTAATCTGACAGCTGGCCCCTTTCTGACCTACGGTGGCACCGTAGTTCTGGGACTTGGGGACTGCTACTAAAGGTCTCAGCCTAAACTGTCAGCTAAGCCTTCATCCCCTTGTCCGCTCGGTACTAAGTCTACTCCAAACTGAATTTAATCAATAATGCAGCTGTAATACTGGATAGCTCAAAATATGGATAAACAACTGAGAATGCAACATACATAAATTGAAATATATGGCATTTGAATACTAAAGAATGATTGTATGACTAATCTGCCTAACAAGCATAAATCGTGAATCTATGGAATTAACACAAGCTAGGGTTTCTGAGTCTTATACATGATTTATACTAAAACTCCAAGAAACGTGTAGTTAATACCATAGAAACTATAGCAGCTGAATTACAATGAATCCCTAAGATTTAGGAACCCTAGGTCTAAATGATTTATGGAGAAGTTGAAGAACGGATTAAATTCTAGGGACCTAATGGGTGAAAGGAAGCCAATAGTGAAATCCCACATACCTGGTGAAGAGACTACTGAGAAATCCTTTGGATTTTGGGGATGAACTTGAAGAAGACCTCTGCTTGTTCTTGAGAGAAAACTATAGCCTCTTTTATTTCTTTTCTTTCTAAGTCTGATGATTTTAGGAAAATAGAGGTTTTAGGTATTTATTGACTAATTACTTAGGCTTAGAGTAGTCAAAACATCATAGTTTAGGCTTTAAAAGAGGTAGGAAAAGTCTGGAATGCCACTAGAAAATAAATAGAAAAACTGCTGAAATTCACGACTCAGGTTCCACGGATGGGTTCTATGGCTCGTGGAAAGTTTCATGGCTCGTGGAACCCTGTCATGGTTTCCTGGTCCTAAAAGTTGAGCTACTGGAATGGATTCCACGAGTTGGGTTCATGAATCATGGAAGCTTCCATGAGTCGTGGATCCCACTCATGAATCTTGGGGAATTAATACTGCGCTACTGGAAATGGTTCCACGAGTTGGATTATCGACTCATGAAAACTCCCACGGGCCATTTCTTCCATGGGGAGGAATAATGTTTCGAATAAGATCTATTCATATCATTTTTATCATGAACTTTACATACTATAGCTTTTTCTGCATCTTTAGTTATACCTTAGTCCATATTATAGTCTATTTTTGTTTGAGTCTTTAGTCATAATTTTTTCCAGAGTCACTTGTATATACCCATGTTAGAGTTGTTACCATAGTCATATTATATTTGAGTAGTCATCTAGTTTCATAAAATATGTCTAAGTCATTTTTATCTTCGTTTTATCCTTTCATGTCTCTTGCAAAAATAAATATGGCTCCTACCATTAGTAAAACTTTATCATATAAATATGATTACCTTTACGAAGTAGATGTCTTATCACCAAAAAATAAAGTGTCTAAAACCTACCTACCATTACTAAATCCATATTCTGCTTTTGCAAAAAAGATATGCTCTTTGTGGTTACAAATCCATACCTTGGTCCAAAATAGACCTAAGGTCATTAAGGAATACGTTGTTGCATCAAAACTAGACAAGCACCCTATTATTGCAACTCAAGAGGAACAATTTATCACCCTGTAGATACCATAGGATTTTCCACAACAATGGATAACCCATATCCATTTTGGTGCTGTCAGAGTCGTGTTGACATATAATGGAAGGAAAGTCCAACTAGTTGTGACCCATCTTCGAAAAGTCCAACCAGTTATGACCCGTCTTTCACTCCTTGATACTAGATACAACGATTACCAATGTAAGAACTTAGGAACCACAGAGATCACTGTCAATGTCAAGATAGTGTTTGTCACTTTGTTACAAAATATTAACATGTCCTTGTATGATCCGTATCTGATGGAGGCCCTAAAGTTCTAGGTTAAGATCCAAGGAGCTCTAGAGGATAGAGATGCAATATAGGTAACTCTCCACTACTAAATAGCTTGGGTAGTCCAAAACAATGATATGGATTTTTCTTTTCCCGGTGGTGAAAATGCTTTGCTCTTAAATGTAGATGCCACCAATGGAACTACCATGTGGACCTAAATCCCAAGAAATTTAGCCAGAGAAGAACTTGTTAAAATCCTTCTTAATTCATGGGCTACTAATTATGAGAAGTTAAGAGAACCTGTTGAACCTCTCCACTCATCTGAACCAACCTTTGCCAGAAAACATGACAAAACTATTTCTATAAAGTTGTGACCACTCACATCTTCAAAAGCCCAATAGAATAGCCTTTTCCATCAAGATGTACCAATCCCTCTGCACTCCTATGAAAGATGATAACCCTAAACTATTTACTTTTTACACCTCATATTTCATGATTGAACATGATTGGATTAAACAATTCAATCATGAGGCCTTGGCATATGGTGGTTCATATGTCCTTTAACGGGACATTGTCCATGGGAAATTTATTGTGATTGTGCTGAATGCCTGGTAAATGAATGGGTTGAATAGTGTTATAAAGGATCCAAACCTAAGGAAAAAGGAAACTCTAAAAAATATATCCGAAAAAAGAAGAAGGAGATTTTGCATGTAATATCAAAATCTTCGGTTTACTGAGCAGTCCGAGAAAATATAAATATCTAGTTTTATACAAACCATAAGATTCACCGACTTTATCCACCCTATCATAAATGAACATACCAAAACCAAAGATAAATCTGAACCTCAGATGTTTATGATAAGCTCTTCCAGCTCTAGTCATACTCCTAAATTTACATCACAACAACCTTTTGAAAAGATGGCATAATCCACTCTCCAAAAATAACTAAAAAAGAAAGTCATCTTGCCCTCAGGAGAAAAGTCACCCATGAGTAATATTGAAGCAACAATACACTGTTAATCTGTGAATGCTATCAGCCAAATCAAAATGTTGACCCATCTTGGCATATCTTTCAGAAATGTTGCTCACACACAAACAAGATGATGAATAAATTAGAGACAATCGAGAGGAAAGAAGAACAATCTTTGACACAAAATGATTGACTCATCAAAGCCCTTGAACAAAGAATGGAAAACCTGTAGTTTCATATTTGTCCATCAGGCATTTCACTATTCCACTTCATTGAGAAATAGCACAAAGAAATGGCTTCCCTTAAATAACAAATACAATAACTAAAATATGAACCCTTTGATCATCAAAGGCATCAGAGTCCACCTAAAAAGCCTACCTTTTTCCCCATGTCATCAAAAACATACTCTCCACTAAAATTAGGTAAATCCTTCAAAAGTTTCCCTTCTATTTCACATGACCCTATGTCCTTTCTCCAAGAAATGATAAGGAACGTGTATTTGACATTACCAAATTAGTGTGGAAATTAAAGGACTCCATTGCATCTCAAAGTAGTCCAAAAGAAAGAAGGAGTTAGGTTAAAGTTCCAAAGAGCCAGACCCAATAAAACATGATGATATCAAGTCACAAAGACATGATCCTCCCAGATCAAGTCACTTCAGATGATTAATAAATCTTCTCAGATCTGAGTCTAACTTTCCCAGATACTAACTTTGAGATCCCAGACTATGTCATTCCAAATGATGATTTGATTATCTCCGATCAAGTTCTTCTAGACCTTTATGGCATAGAAGATGATGATGTCCTAAGATCTAGTACTTATGATCCATATGGATGTTGATACTACGAAAATATACTCGGAGTATAGTGATGATTCATTTTCTTATGATCCTATTGAAAGATACACTGAAGATCCATATGATAGTGATCTTACTTAAGGATATATCGAAGAAAGTGAAGATTCCTCACAAGACTCCAAAGAATATGTTTAGGAAAATGCAGAATCCTTAATTAAATCTATTAAAGCAGAATATCCATAAATATTCATGAATTTAACAAGAGAAGCAGAAGTTTCTGAAGTTGATGATAAACAAGAAGGGATGATAGATGAGTTGATACCAGAGAGGAGACCAAACCACAAACAACAAAATTGGTTGGGACTAAATTTCATACCTTCACCCTTAATGATATAAAAGTTTCCAAATAGACCTTAAGGATCTAATATTTTTATACATTGATGGACACAAAGAATCTAGTCAAGCAGGAAAAGTACATGAACCTGTCAGAACTCACTTTAAGGTTCTTCGGAAACCTAAGACACTGGTGGAATTCACTTGGGATACAATATAAGAATATTTTGCTTACATCCCAAGACTTTGCATGTAATATTAGAATATTTAATGATACACTCTGTGGTGATACTTTCCAAAGGCAAGAAAAGTTAGGACAAAAGTTCTTCAAAATGAAGTGTGTCTCATTTGAAAGGGATATCATTGATCATCACTTTAAAAAGATGGAAAAAACAAACTTTGAATTAGGCAAAAATACTAACCTAAAGTAAGAATTAATTTTGATCATTGCATAAGATTCTTTCAAACCACACCATGATGATTGTTGAGGAGAAATTCCATTCCATAATGATCCCACAAGTAGGATACATCAAGCAGGAAATATTCCTTGCAGTTTATTATATTTGCACAAAGAGGTCTGTTTTAAAATAGATCATACAAAGTAATCTAGTCCTTGATAAACCATGTGAGAAAAGTGACCATGTCACTAGGTCCAATTGCTCTTGCACTGTCCCTGGAAGGCAAGGAAGATACATGAGATATATTTGATACAAGAGATTCAAATTTCAAATGCCTCTCGATGGTAGATCAAAATTCACCAGGCGTACAAAGTATTTCAGGAGAAGAAGTCCAGGCAATTAAAAGAAGAATTGAAGATGCTTTATGTGCAACAGCATTGGACACTATGCAAAGAATTTTCCTCAATCTAGCAGGTCTAACAAGTCAATTCGGCTCTTTGATGAAATAGTCGACCACCCATGCATCTATATTAGTAAATATGATGATCCTAAATTAGTTTTCTCCTAGTAGAAGAACCAACATAAAAAACTCTCTTATCTAAGGATGTCTATGAAGAATTAGGCGATGGACATTTCCAAATATCCAAAGTAGAGGAAGAAAAGATCAATATCATTTCTAATGTAGAGGCCTCTCATATCCATCTTACTATCTATCCAACCAAATGGGATAGGTCAGTCTAGGTTATTGGTTATGTAGACACTAGTGCAACCTTTTTGATGCCAAACACATTTGTTCTTCCTGAAGATACATGGGTTCCCCATTTCAAGAACTTCAGCACTGCATCAAAAAGAATTTTTAACTACCAAGGTTATCACAAAGCATCCAATCATGATTTAATTCTTCCCAGGTTTTCAGTTCAGGACCAAACTACTTGGTTCAGATGTTCCAGGAAAAGATCTCAATATTAGGTTTGATATATACGAATACCTCAACGACCAACTGAAGATTAAAACCCAGGGAATAGCTTTCAAAAAGTAATTCAGGCCATATTCAACAATCTCAAGGTTATTCAAGCTCACTAATAAAGAGTTGATAAATGAAAAACTAGTTAAGAATATCTTCATGCTTAACACACAAAGAATAATTCCATCTAGAATGACAAATTATTTTTCAGCATGATTCAAAAAATATGTAGACCCATTTGATCCATCAATCCTTATAGATAGAAGGACTTTATATGAGCAACAAATTTTCAGGGAATACAGAGGATCCATCTTGAAGCCGTTCAAATTCCATATAGAGTATCCATTCTGCCATATGTTCATACTAATGACCAATAACCTTCCTCAAAAACTCCTATGGTTATTCTGGTTTCTACTATGGTTTAAAGAAAAGATAAAACAAGCAACACAGAAGTCTTTACCTCCATACGAATTCGCTAGAGATAAAGTAACCCAAGCTATCACAAAGATAAGATAAAATGTTCCATTCCAATATTGGGAAGATGACTCACCAGGGTAATCTAAAAGGAAGAAATACTTCACAAGATCACTAAAAAAAGCCTAAAAAATAAGAAGCGCTTGAAAGGAAAACATAGAACTGACAGGTGGACGGAGGAAGGATACACACATCTGTAATCAACACTTATTGACACAACACTATCTGATGATGTTTGATGACATGTGCAAAATAGTTACTATTTACCTCCATAAATTACCCACACCAGTTTCTTAACTAAGTCAAGAGAAATCCCCTGAGTAGCTTATCGACCTACTTTCCAAATGCCTACCCACTAGCTTACAAACTTCTTACCCACCAGCTTACAAACTTCTTACCCACCAGCTTACATGTTGCCTACAAACTCTCTCAAAACATACTTATCCACCAGCTTATAAGTTGCCTAGATAGCAGCTTACTTGGAATAAAGAAGACAAAAGTGGAACCTACTTTCACATGCCATCACATGTTTCCAAATACTTGGTTTTGCATAGTCTTTAGTTTTTTTGTTTTATAAGGCTTCTTCATATACCTGTGGGGCCCAACGTGAATAAAGTATTTCATGTATTTTATTTTTATTAAGATAGAATGGTGTGCCCGAATAGGGATTTACTATTTTTATATAGGTTAGGGATTTTCTATTTATAGAATGGTGGGGTATGTAAGATATTATTTTCTATATTTAAAGGAAGTTGTAACACCCCCACCCATTCAAACGTTTGAATTAACTCATACTTTTGGGATAATACTAAGAGTTCTTAATATCTAGGAAGGATGTTTTATGAGGTATTTTTATTTTCCAATGGCCATATGTTATGTTTTGAAGTCAAGCATGTTGCAAAATAAAAGTTAGAGAAAGTTATGGTAAATTCCTTTAAGAAATTCTTTGAAAATTTGGGTTAAATTTATCGGAGCTTTTCTCCCAATATATAAAAAATTAGAAGGCCATCAACCTACCAAATTGAAGGTCTACGAGTCTATTTTAAAATTCACTAAACTGTTCATCGATACAACTTGAGAATAGGGATATATGCAGATTTTTGCGAGACTACACAAGAAGGCACATCTAGGCGGGTCCCCCTAGCCCCAAGTTCAGTTGTTCTTCATAAAACATCACCACCTTCGTTATATTTTATTATAATTAACCTGAAAAACCCTCAAAAAAATGAGAGAATAATCCCATAAATCCTCATAGAAGTTGGTGCTTTCAAATTTGAAGTTTAACAGAAGTTGCTCTATTTGGCGAGCTCGTCATTTTGGTATAGCTTGCCCCATCGATTACATGGAGTATCACCATGGGTGTTGTGGCAGTGAGGTAACATGTGTTTATTTAGTATTTTTTAGTATCTATGGAGTTATATTGGCAAGGTAAGGATCTCCTACACTTATCTATTTGTTGAATTGAGATTCTAGTTATGAAAAGTTATATTTTCCAATAACTTGTAGTAGTTTCTTTGCGATTTTGGATCTGTTATTAATACTGCAAGGGTAATTTTTTTATCCTTATATTTCAAAGCTTTTTTTTAAGGTTATCTTCCTACTATGACCCTCCTTCATTATTCCATGTTCTCGTATCATTTTATGGATTTCTGAGCCACGAAGTGGTATTTTAGATTCTGTGGCTCTGGGAAACCCCTTTGTCTTATTAAGTTGCATAGTTATTGTTGTATATTGATGGTGATATGGCATTATAGGGACTTGTGGTTTGATGTGATTCTTATTGGAGTCGCGTAAGATGGTTTTTGGATTGAACAACGTGAAGTATGTCTTGTTATATTTCCTCGGGAGCTCACTGCTCTTGTGAGATGTTGATAGCTTCTTGTCGCGGTTATTATTTGTTGGTTTGGTAGATATTATGATGTCATTTATTGAGTTAGAGAGGGCTGGTCATAGTGAAGACCTTAACGCTTTATCAGTTGTCTGTGGCTTGTTCTTGCAGCCTTGTCTATTCTAAAAATTGTTGCATTACCTTGGTTGGTCAAGACTCATAGAGACACATTTAGGGGATTGGTTAAAAGGTATGGTAAGGCTTACTTTTCACTTTATTGCATGAACTTTAAGGCTAAAGCTTGTATAGCTTGTGTATCAGCGTTATTCAACTTGTGGCCTTATAGTATTGAGTTTTACACCACAACATGATATAGTGACTACCAACAACACTCTGTTCCTTACATAGTGGGCCATAAAAGCATGTTATGATGGTATTGAGGTTACCTGTGATTACATTCTATTATTGTGTTATTTTTATCATCTTTCTGCCGCCTATGAACTTGTTTTGGCCTCAGCAGACACTGATACTATAGGGTTTTGGAGACTAAATTCTGATTACTATTATTGTGTCTTCTGGTCGGGCATATCGTACCTACGGGATGGGTTGGCTCTACGTATGGGGTAGAAGTTATATTATATTACCGTGCCTTTGGGTCGGGTAGACCATACCTATAGGATGGGAAGGCTATACCTTTGGGGCAGTAATTACATTACATTACTGCACCTTTGGTCCAAGCAGATCGTGCCTACAGGCTAGGCAGACTGTACCTATGAAATGGGCAGGCTGTACCTATGGGAAATCACTTATATTATAGCATAGAGCCTCAGAGTTGTACAGATTCACGGCATATATACATTCAGATAGTTCAAATCAGATTATCACTGGGGTCCAGGTAAGGGGGCTAGTATGGGTATTTAGTAACTATTTGTGCCTGTTAGGACTTATGGCAATTATATGTTATTTGTACCTGCCAGGCTTATAGGGGTGATAAGATGGTAATCTACCAACGTATTAAGCCTTTATTCATTAATTATTGCCATATTTTGATGATAATTAGACGTACTTATTGCCTTTATTATCGTAAATGCATGTACTCTTAGTCAAATTAAGAAAGAAAAGGATTTGAACCCAGAGGAGCTTAGAATAGAGTTAAAGTATGATGATGATCAAAAGGGGAAGATTCATTCAAGAAGAGCAAAGTAACTTGCGAGCCACAAGAAGACACCTGCATTTTGCAGATGTCAACGCACATAAAGGATCAGACACTGCTTGAGCAGTCAACTACATGCAAGATGCACAATGCCAGGGGCGATTGCCCTTTCCTTTGCATCTAACATTGCACCTTACTTGGTAATCATTGCCTAGAAAGTTTGGCACGTGCGAGCCGCAAATCTTAAGAGGCGACTGCAGGTGCCTTCTCTCTTTACTTTACATATGCCTGCAGTGTAATTTTGTCCAATTGAATATGACGTATTTGGAAAGGTTCTAAAACCCTTTTTGGGATATGTACATCCATTATTCATCAGTTCTTACTTTCCCAAGAAAGATAGTTGATAGAGTACACTTTCTCTCTTCTTCTTTCCTATTGAAAAACACCAGTTGTAAGCAAGTTGGAGCTTGAAATTTTAAATTAGCTTGCATAATCAATGGAATTTTGGGAAACCCATTCGGTATCTTCTCTTATTCCTTTGCTATGAGTAGCTAAATTCTATTCTAGGGGTGTGTGCATGATGAGTGTTTGAATTTTGAAATGGGTGTTGATTATTTGTGCTTATAATTGATTATTTAGTATGGGTCTATAGAATTTTTCATGTTTTAAATATAAAATTAATGGTTTCAAATATTGATTTAGCTTATTAATTTTGTACTTGCTTGAAAAAAGAGTTCATAAATTGGGTAAGAATTCAATAGTGGGGATTTCATATTTGCCCGACATATTAAGACTAGAAATAGCTTGATTAAATGAAATTTCCATCTAAGAATCAAATTTTGAGATAGTTTGATTCACCTAAGAACTTATTGGTTTGTTTAATGTCAAACTATGGGGCTTGAAAAAAAACCATAATAATTATATTTGGCAGGTTGAGAAACTACTAAGTATAGCTTAAACAAAGCTACCTATGTTATTAATTAATAATTTTCTTGAATAATCAACCCCTATCCCATAGTAAGACCCCATCAGAAGCACACCCCTAGTCTTCCATCTCTTGATAACTTTAATTGTGTTTATGTCTCTTTTTGTCACATTGCAAATTATTTTCCCAAACCTTTTCCCCAAATTATTATTTTTTCTTGCTCAAACACTTTCTTGCTCTAGTGGATTGATATTCGACATTTAGTGGCGAATCTTTGTGACATTCTTCATGGATATGAACCCTACACTTGTTGGGTACTTATTTATTTTACTTCGCAATCGTTACCACCTCCTCCGGGAGAGTGATTTTCAACGTCATAAAAAATAGCACCATTTCCAGGGAATGATTTTTGATTTGGCATTTCATTGTCTTTTGATTCACTCTTGTTGAGCGTTTGTTCTCTTTTACTTTTTTGTTGTTTTTGTGTCTTGAGTAGGAAATATGATCAATGCAAGCACTGATGCTAGTATTTGTAATCACATTGGTGAAGGAGCGCAAAATGCTATTTATTTTCCTTATGTGATGGAGGATGCAACGTTACAAATTACTAGCCTAATGCTCTAGTTATTGCACATGAAAGGGTTATTCAAGGGACTTCATCATGAGAATGCCTACCAGCAAATAAGGAATTTTGGGGAAGTATGTCAACCATTTGCTTTGGCCAACATCACTCTAGAATCCATTTGGTTGTGCTTGTTCCCCCTCTCTCTTTCGGGAGAAGCTACTATTATGTTTGAAGAATTGCCAATACGTACAATATCTACTTGGGATAAAATGCTCACCATATTACTTGATAGATTCTTTCCCCTTACCCAAATGCTTTAATTGAGGGATGAAATCAATAAGTTTTAACAGATTCAGGCTTGGTCAAGATTTAAGAGAAAAGTGGAAAAATGCCCAACCCATGGCCTTCTTGATGATTTCCTCCTCCAATAATTCTACTGCTATTTATACTTCACAAATAAAACCATTATCAACACTTTGGCTAGAGGTGCCCTAATAGACCAAACATTCGAGTTTGTTAAGGTGTTACTTGAGAGGGTGACTAAAGTAAATCGTGATTGGAATACCTGGGGATCTGAGGGGGAAATAGGTGCTACATCTACTAAAATACTTGATTAATGGAAGAAAAATGATGCACGAAGGGATAGAGAGTTAAAAACCATCAAATTTCTCCTTGAATTTATGACTAAGCACGTGGTCAATCAGAAAGTTGAGAGTGTAAATGCCATTAGCATTGGTGTTCTTGTAGAGTTAGTGGATAATGGTTGCTACTCTTTTGAGGATGGAGAAGTGTCATCATTGAAAATCATGAGATTGGTTGTCATGTGAGCCTTCAAAGAGTAAATCAAAGCTCATGGAGACTCGAGCATAGGGTTTGAACTATGTGAATGACACCTCAAGAGTGGAAATCATGCTTGAGAGAGTATTAGAAAGGGTGGAGTCCACTAATGTGGGAGTATGGGAGATAAGAAGTGAACTAAGAGTCCTTTCTCAAATGGTCTATTCACAATTGGTCGCTATCAAGCTTCTTGAAGAAATAATGCATTGGCTCACCTCTCAATTCATGTATGAGCAAGCAATTAGCATGGAGGAGGTTTTCATTGAAGGGGAATAGTCAAGACTCACAGAAGGTAAGATTCATGCCATAAACAAGTCTAGAAGCAAAAGGTCTATCAGTAATAGTAATGCAGAGAATCAAGATCATCGAAATATATTTTACTATGATTGTGGGCTTCGATCCACTATTATTGGTTTCCTAACTTGGCATGGCCCTGGGGGCCCATTTTCGACTGAAATGACTTTGAAATGGTTTGGAAATGACTTTGTGGATCTTCTTGGGGGAAAAGAGTTAGAAGATGGTTTATCAGAGTTTTACTACTACTACTAGACTCGATAGGGATGTAGTGTTAGATTGGATTTTTATTAAATTAGGATGATATTAGACTCGGTCGGACTGAGAAACAGAGCTGTTTTACCATTGTTTTAGACCTGGTTATGCCCGATCACCATTGGTGGGGTTTTGATACTTATTCCATTGTTTTAGACCTGGATAGAGTCTAGGCATGCATATTAGAGATTTTGAGCTACCAACTTGGATCTGAACCTACTCCTGACGAGGTTTCAAGATTGAGTTTTAGTATGTGGTCGAGGAACTCCATGGACCTTGCTAATTTGGACCAGGGGCTTTGAGCTGCGTATGCCGTATGGAACCTACCTTCTGGTCCCTTTAGGCACCGAAAGAGGTACATACAAAGTTATTGTTCCACCCTAATATCATCATGCATCATACCATTCATTTTCATGAGGTTCCTCCCTTGTTCGCTATTTGCTGAGTGTACGCTCCAGTATTATGGGATGCTGGAAGGTTTGTCTTCATTTGTTTGTGTTCCTCGAGTGTATGGGCACCCGTTGGGACTGTAGGTAGGCTTGATATTACTTAGTCGAGTTATTATTCCTTATGTTGATTTCTTACTATGATTTGGATATTGGAAGTAGTACTTGTATCTTTATTTGGTTCTTATTCTTGTATTTGAGCATGCTTTTGTTTTCTATTTCCTCCTTCCCTTTTTATTTGAGGTTACCGCTATACCGCCTATTTTCTGAAAACTTCTTATATATATTTCTTTTGTGAGGATCCCAGGTGATTCATTTCTTTCTTTCACCAGTTTCTGTAATATATATTTTGTAGCTAGCCATATATGTTATTTTCTGTTGTCTTCCTTCTGTGCTAGCTTCCGTGTACTTCTTCATTATTTTTGTGACAAACTATTTCTATTCTTCATATTACTGCTCTTTTATCTTATACGTACCCAGTCGTACGATGATACCTACTTGGTACCATTTGCTTCGCATTTGGTGTTCATACTACACTCCGCATCTTTTGGTGCAGATCCTAGTATGGGCCCTCACTGTTAGCTCATGGACACTAGTGCGAGGAGACTTTTGGACCGTCAAGACTGAGGGTGAGATCTTGGCAATTAGAGCTTGACTTTATTTTATCTTTCATATCTTGTACTCTCTTGCTACTCAAAGACATTATGTATATATTATTTTGGATCCCTTTGTACTCCTTATATGTAGATCTTGCTCTTATATACTATGATACAAGGTTTTATGTTTTAGTTTAGCTTTCTTATGTTATATATATACTCCTGTTGTTACTTTTCTTCTCTTATGACCCTTGCTTCCACTTATATTACCTTTTCTTCCATTTAATTATTAAATAGTAGCCCATTACTGGCCATTTTGGACTACGAGGATTGGTTCACCTACCGGGGAGTTGTAGGTGCCATCATGATCAAGAAATTGGGTCGTGACAAAAGTGCAATTTTCATATGTGTTTTGGCTGTTGTGTGCCTGAAGTTGCTCAATGCCTATTCAACATTCCAACATCCCTAGCTTGGTTCCTACCTACAAACTTTAACAAGAACAACACATAAAGTAACACCAAAAAGAAAAATGTGCAAAATAAAGGTAATTACTTGGGTTGCCTCCCAAGAAGCGCTTGGTTTAATATCATGGATTGATGATGGTATCTCTTACTCATGGCTCGTTGAGGTAGATTACTTCTAAGAATGCGACTTCTTTAGGTATTCCCAAATGCTTCTTTACTCATTGCTTATTTACTTTAAAAGTTGAGCCATTTTTAGCTTCTAGCTCTATTGCACCATTTGTAAAGTCTTGACACACTTTGAAGGGGCCAAACAATTTTGACTTTAATTTTCCTTGAAAATGTCGGAGTCTATAGTTGAACAAGAGCATCTAACCTCCTGGAGAGAATTCTCACTTGAGAATTTTTTATCATGATAGTATTTTATGTGGTCTTTGTAGAGTGAAGCAATTTCATATGCGCGAATTCGGAACTCATCTATCTCATTGAGGTCGTCAACTCTAGCATGATCGGCTTTTTCCTAATCCAAGTTCAGCTTCTTCAAAGACCACATAGCTTTATGCTCAAGTTCTAGAGGGAGATGACAAGCTTTGCCAAAGACCATTTGGTAGAGAGACATACCAATCGGGGTCTTGTATGTTGTCCTATAGGCCCATAGTGCATCGTCCAACTTCTGGGCCCAATCCATTCTATTTATGTTTACTAATTTTATAAGAATGGACTTGATTTCCCTGTTTGACATCTTAACTTACCCACTTTTTGTGGGTGGTAGGTCGTAGCGACTTTATGCTTGACTCCATACTTTTCAAGAGGAGAGCACTAAATAATTTATTGCGGAAGTAGGATCCCCCATTGCTAATAATGGCACGGGGGTGCTGAACCTAGCAAATATATGCTTTTTAAGGAAGGTCATGACACTCTTTCCTTCATTGCTTGGCAACGCCACAACTTTTACCCACTTGGAAATGTAGTCCATAGCGACTAAAATGAAAGTATTCCCATGCGAACTCACAAATGGCCCTATAAAATCGATGCCCAACACATTGAATAACTTAACTTCAAGGATTGGCATCACTAGGAGTTCATGGCAACGTGACACACCCCCATCTTGTTGACATTTGTCACATTCCTTCACTAAATCATGGGCATATTGAAAATGTTTTGGCGAATAGAACTCACTTTGTAATACCTTTGAGGCCATTCGCATACCCCTATGGTGACCACTGATGGGTGACGAGTGGCATGCCTTAAGGATGGGTAGCATCTCAATCTCAGGTATGCACCTCCGGATCATGCCATCGGCACAAATCCAAAAGAGTTAGGGTTCATCCCATTATTTAGTGATTATATTGAGTTCGTGTCACACTTGTCTCAAATGGGACGACCAAAAAATCTTTGTGGCAAAAGAACTTGAAAATTTGAGAAAAGAGGGGCAAATGGTTATTGAAAAAGCATTCTCTTGTCATGACTTGCACACCCTTTGTTTAACTTGTTGATTCACAAATGAGTTGTGTGGAACTCAAAATAGCTTGTCAAAACTCATTCATTGCAATTGAGTTTGAGACTAATTGTAAACTTCTTTTGTTATGCTGCCTTGTGTGGTAAGGTCTACTTTTTTCTTGTGTATGCATATTGTCTAGAACATGCCACAAATGTGATTCAAGGCAAAATCCTAGACATTGCTTAGCTTGGAATATGAACTTTAACCCTCTTTGACTAGTCACTTTACCAAAAAGTTCCTTCCCTTAACATTGATCCTAGTAAACCCCTTTTAAGTCTTTAAGTGTTCCTTGGACCCCATGTTATACACCTTGACCTTCTTAAATCCTCCATTTTGGCACCCGTTCCACCCAAATTTTTAGTATTGAAAGTGTAGGCCAAAAGCGTACGTTTGGAGGGGGATATGAATAAGAAAAATGGAATGTGATATAAGCAAAAGCCTACGTTTAGGGGTGTATGCATTATTGATGGTAGAAGAAGGAGTTGAGCTTTAATTTTAAGGTAGCACCCTATGCTTATATTAAGAAGTGAATGAAAATGTTCAAAAGAAGGAAAGAATGAAAGAAAAAGAATTTAGTTGTGTTACCTCATAAACTAAAGAAAAGGGTGATTGGAATAATGGTTTGTGTGAAAAATTTGAATCGTGAGATGGAGAAATAAGGTGAAGTTGAATCAAAGATTTGAGCGTTGCACTTGAATGCCTAATGATAGCGTTAGGGAGTTTTAGACACTTAAATTAATGAAATCCACACCTTAACCCTAACTTATATAGTTACCCACAAGTCCTTAGTGATTTCGTGGTTTACAACTCTATATTAGTGGCAAATTACATATAGGGAAAGCCTATGGTTTGATGTATGTTCACTTGAACTTCTTTGAGAGAGTGAGAGTCTTTGTGTTCTCTTATAATCCCTATATTGTAAATATCATGATTGTGAGAGGGATTCACTCTTGTGGTGAGTGGCATTGCATCCTTGAAGTAAATAGTGAAGTCTTAATTTCAATTGAGAGGAATGAATGAGACAAGTTGTGCAGCAAATCTTTAGGCAAACCTTAGAGGTTAATGCCAATCACTTGAGAAACTTGATGATCTTGTTTTAAAGGAATAGTTCCCCTAATTTTGAATGAAGGAATTCTCTTGAAAAAGAATTTTGAAGTGAGCAATTTTGCCTTGTGTTTATGGCGGTACCAAATGAGTGAATGTCTTTTGTTTTGAGTTTTTTTTGTCTTCATTATTTTCTTGAGTCTCTGAGCCTGTATAGTCTTTTGTGCATTCCTTGTGTCATGATAAATTTGGATCAATCCTTAGCTTTATGAGTGGTTTTCTTGAGGACAAGCAATAGTTCACTTTTGGGAGTTTGATAAGTTGGTAATCTACCAACTTATTTAGCTCTTATTCATGAGTTATTGTCTTGATTTGAGTTGATTTAGGAGGATTTTATGCCTTCATTGTCCTATATGCTGGCACTCTTGATTAATTAAGATATAAGAGGATTTAAACCCAAGTGATCCATAAATGGAAGATAAGTCAAGATATGACCGGGAGAGAAAAGATATGTTCAGGATGTGCGAGAAGACCTGTGAGTCACAGGATGGCACCTACATTTTGCATAACGGATCTGGATCACTGCCTTATTGGGAAAATGGTCTAAAAATCCATTGCATAATTGGGAATCTTCAAAGATCCTTTTTGGGATCTATACAAGGATTATATACCAACTTTTTCCCAAATTAGGATGTTGTTGTTAGAGTACATTTTTGAATACAAGTTTTCTTAGCTTTCTTCTTTCATGAATTCAGAAAAACACCATTACTGAATATTTGAGCTTGGAATTGAAGATAATTATTGAAGATGAATGTACTTAAAGAACACCCACTTGGTATATTCTCTTGTTCCTTTATTGTGAGTAACTAAATTCAATTCTAGGGGTGTGCGCATGATGGGTGTTTGAATTTCGGAATGAGTGTTGATTATTTGGGTTTATAATTGATTACTATGTGTGGGTCTATTCAATTATTCACTTTTTTAATTATAAAATTAATGGTTGCAAATATTAATTTAGCTTATTAATTATGTGCTTGCTTGAGAAAGAGGTTCAATAATTGGGTAAAGATTCAATGGACTGAAAATAAAGAAGCAATCTTCCTATGAAAAATCTAGACTATTTCTGGAAGCATCCTTGACTTCATTGTTCAACTCTCCTGCTTTTGCCGGATAATAACCACTAGCAAGTTGATGCATCATTACCCCGATGATATAATAAAATAAAACTTCCCCTATCTCGCATGATAAAACCAAGAGAAAAGAAATATAAAGAATAGAAAAAAATAGAAGGTCCAAAATATGAAAGAACAAGTGTTTCCACGACTCTCCAGTCAATTTTGTTCCACTTAATCCCTCTTTTAAGGCCACATCTGGGATTTGCGATTTTCATCATAAAATGAGGCTAGAAATAGCTTAATTTCAGAAATTCCCACCTCAGAGTTAAGGCTAGAAATAGTGTAACTGACCTAAGCCAATTGGTTTTTTTTGCTCAACTATTTATAAGATCACGATTAGGGAGACTAATAGAAATCCAAATACGGAATTAAAATAATAAACAAAAGATATGTGGATGAAAGCAAGTTAATCATGTTTATGGCAAACAAGGGACTCTATACCCTCACCTTCAAATTGAACACAATCAACAAACAATAATCCCTTAATCAAACACAAGAGAAACCAAATGAATCCACAAATGGATGTGTCTATATGATTAATCAAGCAAAGAAGTTAACAAGTAGTCAAGAGAATCCACTCCTAATCACTCAAATAAACTATTAGGAATCCACCCAATAGTACTATTAGGAATCCACCCAATAGATTTAGCTATACTAAATTAACTAATTGAGAATCCACTAAAGACTACAAGCTAACAATAGCAGCTACAAGCTTTCAAAGCATTCATCAATATTCAACATAATCTAAGTAATGGAAATGACTAAGGCACCTATTTATAGTGTTTTCCTTGTTCAATTAAAGGCCCAAAATTGACCTTGGATGACTTCAAATTCGGCCCATGAATGGGCACCAGCGTGGGCATATGCTAAACGCACATGCCAGCTTGTGGCTCGCAGTTGGTTTTGCCCATGACTTTCACCAGCATGTGCTAAACGCATAGAAGACTTGCTATCGCAAGTGGGGTCTCATATCTCTCTTGCAGCAACCATCTTTATATTATCTTCTCTTTCTTGCTTCTAAGAAATCATCCAAACGTGGAATTGCTTTATTTGTAGTATAATGAATCTCTTCCAAACTCCCTTTTGTGCTCTAAGGGTGAGTGTGGTTTGGATCCTCTTGTATATAACTTGAAGTGTTAGTCTAGCATGAACGTCTCTGGGCAATATCGTATCATCCTCCACTTTGTGAAATGGATTCGTCCTCGAATCCAAACCTTGAAAAAATATAGGAAGGACAAATAACCAATAATTCCTTATAGATGAGGGTTAGCACAAATAGTAGTATGCCAACGAGGCACATTCTCAAGATACAACCAATCACTCCCTATTGCAATGAAAAAGTAATCAATATATCGAGTACAAGGGAATTGGTTGTTCCACCCATCACGAAGATAGCACCCATCAAATGATGGTACCACTAGAAGTTCACGTACCCTAGAAGGGATTCCGGGGTCAAAGGGATATATAACCAACTCAACTTGGTCACACACACAATGGGATAACCCAAAGGCATTCCTACTTGTCTTACCTATATTTTCAACACAAGCAGGTATATCATCAAATGCAAAGTGGTAGTAGAGAAAGGAATTTAGCACTCTAGTCCAATCCAAGGTGTTTCCATATGTATGATATCCATCAAGTTGAAGAAATGGATCAAGAGAATCACAACAAGGTGGAACACCTAAGGATGAAGTGATGATATTTGGGCATACTTCACCTTCTTTTTTCACAAGATTCAAGCTACACAAGATATATACTCAAATTACTCATGAATTTCATCATATGTAAATAAAAAGGAAGAATAGGTAACAAGTTAACTAGTGTCAATCATGGTGTCCTCATATTGATAATGCTCAAGTAACACTCTCTATACAGAGGTGATAGCAATAGTCAGTGCAAAACAAAATTTATATTCCCGACTAGATTCGAGGTTGATCCCAATGATAATGGTAGAACCGCCTAAGTAAATAGGGGAAATCATGGAATTGGGAAATCTATCACAGTTCACAATTCAAGTAAAACAATTAAGTAAATACAGGATTGTATCAAGAAAGTGGACAACTAGGGGTATGTTTCCGATGGGACTTAAGCATGGGTTAAGGTACTCGCTTAATTATGCATTCTTATTAAATGACATGGATAGCATTGGTTTTAAATATGAATGTAAATCTTTTGATCCAACAAAATATTTTTGATGGTCTTTGTTCAAGCACCATGGTTTCAACAATAACCAACCAATTTTAGGCTTGGGAAAGTCATACTATTTCTAGCTTAGACTCTTAAATAGGTATTTTCCGGCAAATTGAGCTATTTCTAGCCTCAATCTAAATTGACATCCCAAGTATGCACTAGTAAATTCTCATTCAAAATTATGAACCTCTTTCTCAAGCAAGAACGCAATCAAGTAATTTCAATCAATGTTTGCAACCATTAATTTTTAGAGTAATAACATAGAGAATTCACTAGACCCATATTAATTTAGCCATTATAAACACAATTAAGCAAGACCCATACCTAAATTCAAATACCCATCATCAACACGTTAGACAAGGAAACTAGCCACTCATGCTAAAGGAATTACAGATAATACCAAGTGGGTAATTCAAATTCCCTTTCATTAATAGAGATAATATCCAATATCAAAGCTCAATAATACAATAATGGTGAATCTAAGGTTGAAGTAGAGAGAATGGAGTAAAACCCTTTAACTTTCCTTGAAAGAGAAAACTTGTTCAAGAGTATCAAAAATATCAAAACTATCAGAACAGTTGAGTACAATGCCCAAATTGGGTTTTAGAATATTTCCAAATTGTCACTTGAAAATGAATAAAAATGCCCTTTGGGAGACGTGCAATGCAATGTGCGGTGCGATATGCGGTTGCAGGAGCCACTGTGCGCATTGCACGAGTCCACTCTAGTGGAACAGTGACTTCAGCTGATGTTTCGGATTTCTGCAAAGGGACATACGATTTCACCAGCCATTGTGCGTGTCACATGGCAGACGCACCTCTCGGCAGAATATTCTCTTCTTTGAACACCTTCACATTTCAACTCCTTTTTAGCTCTTTTGGGTACATATGCTTGTTTTCTACTTTTGATCAAGAGTAACTACATTCATATCAATAAAGACCATAAGAACCTCTAAATCTCATCAAAACATGGAATTAATTCATGATTAAAGGCTTAATAACTTTGTAGATTACCAACTTATCAAACTCCCAAAATTGAACTATTGCTTGTCCTCAAACAAGATACCTATAAGTAATGAATGAATTATGCTCTAAAACTCGATCAGGATGCACTCAAGATTATTCTATCCTAAAAACTATGAAAAATAACAAACAAAAAGACTCAAACAAAAGACTCAACTATAATGCTTATCTCAATTTGGACCACCACATTCTCAAGGCAATTGATAATTTCAAAACATTCATCAAAAGGACTTCATTTCTCATTAAATATTAGGGGAATTTTCCATTCAAAACAAGTAAGCTTCTCAAGTCATTGTCATGGACCATCAAGGTTTGCCTCGAGATTTTCCACACAACTTGTCTCATTCATTCCTCTCAATTGAAATAGAGACTTCAATTATTCCTTTCAAGTGCGCGATGCCACTCACTACAAGCGAGAATACCACTAACAATCATGCACTTTACAAGACAAAGGGATTATAAGAGAACCAAAAGACACTCACTCTCTCAAAGAATTTCAAGTGTATACATATCAAACCATAAGCTTACCCTTCTTGTAGTTCTCCACTAATGTAGAGTTACCGAGCTCCGAATCACCAAAGACTTGCGAGTTATGATGTTGGCTAGGGCTAAGGTGAGGATTGCATTTGGCTCAAGTGACTAAGCCTCCCTAATGCTCTTGCGATCATTCAAAATACCGCTCATATTTTCAAATTTTAGACTTCATCTTATTTCTCCCTCACACAACCTAAGCTTCCCCTTCAAACTTGATCACCTTCAATCCATATATCACTTTCACATGGTAGCAGCAACTTTAATTCCTTCTTTCATATTGCTCATTACATAAGATTTTGGAGCAATTTTTTCAAATAAAGCATAAGGTTCTACCTTGTGTTGACACACAAATCCTTTTTATTCTTCACTTAAATACATACACCTCCAAACTTACGCATTTGACTTTGTTATCATTTTGATTTCTCTCCAAATTTAGGCTTTTAGCTTGTGTTTTAATTTTGAGCCATTAGGGAGGACAGGTGTAAACTTTAGTTTCAAAAAAGGGTTAAGGTGTAGGGTGCCAATGAAAGGTCAAAAGCTTAAAGAGTCTTACTAGGGTCAATGTAAAGAAATGTTCATTTGGGTGAAGTGGCTATTCAAAAAGGGCTTAAGGTCATCTTTCAAGCTCAGTTACATCTAGGATTTCGCCTTGAATCACATTCGGTTAAGTTCTAGATGATACATGCACAAAAGAACGAGGTACAACCTTACCACACAAGGCATCACAACACAAGAATTAACACAATAAGTCTCAAACTCAATTGGGACAATGACTTTTGACAAACTATTTCTAGTTCTTTACACACTCGTTTGTGAATCAATCAAGCCAAACAGGGAGTGTGCAAGTCATGAAAAGAGAATGCTCTACTCAAAATCATTTTCCCTCTTTCCTTTTATTTTCAAAAACTTCATGCCAAGAAAAAATTTTGGTTGGCCCATTTCGAGACAAGCAAAACACAAACTCAAATTAAAACTAAAACTTGGCATTTTCCATTAAGAAATTCGACTCTCAATCTATCATAGGGAAACACCAACCCGGTTCGACAAATAATAAACAAAAGAAAAAAAGAAAATATTCTGCTCCTTGGGAAAAAACCGTGGTATTAAGAAAACCCTTGGAGTTTATTTTCTAATCTACTATTAACAAGGCAACTAAAAATTAAAGCATCCCCAATCATACATGGAACATTTTCCTTAATGACACTCGAGATTTAGGAGAAGATATTAATCCATGGGGCATTGTGCGAAGCACACAAGGGTTGGGGTAAAATGCCCTAGCAGCCGCACAAGTTGTTGAAGAATTTGGTGCTAGTAGTCTGCCTGCTACAGTGTGAATGGTACGCGAGACGCACATGAGTTATGGTGAAATTACCTAGATGGTGCATGCTCGGCTGAAATTTCAGAGATCTGCCAGTGTTCTGGTTGGTAGTGCAAAATATCGTGCGATGAGCACAATGGGTGATGCGGTCCACATACTAAGTACATGCCCAGATCCCAAAACTTGTTGTTTATTCTTGGTGTTCTTTCTCTGTCATGCGAACTATTGTGCGATGCGCGTAATGTGATATGCGATCTCATGGCCTGGCGCACATGGTCTCAAATGTTGGAGGGTAAATTTGTTGTGAAGGGCGATAACCCGTGCAAAGTGCACTTTTCAATATTTGTTTTGCTTGTTGCGTGCCTGAAGTGTCTCAATGCCTATTCAATATTCCAACATCTCTAGCTTAGTTCCTACCTACAAACTTTAACAAAAACAACACACAAAGTAACACCTAAAAGAAAAATGTGCAAAAAAAAGATAATTACTTGGGTTGCCTCCCAAGAAGCGCTTGGTTTAACGTCACGACTCGATGATGGTACCTATTAATCATGGTTTGTCGAGGTAGATTTCTTCTAAGAATATTACTTCTTCAGGTATGCCCAAATACTTCTTTACTCATTGCCTATTTACTTTAAAAGTTGAGCCATTTTCAGCTTCTAGCTCTATTGCACCATTTGTAAAGACATGACACACTTTGAAGGGGCCAGACCATTTTGACTCTAATTTTCCCGGAACAAGTCGGAGTCTATAGTTGAACAAGAGCACCCAATATCCTGGAGAGAATTCTTGCTTGAGAATTTTCTTATCATGATAGTGTTTCATGCGGGTTTGTAAAGTGAAACGCTTTCATATGCGCTCATTCGGAACTCATCTATCTCCTTGAGGTCCTCAACTCTAGCATGAGCGCCTTTTTCCCAATCGAAGTTCAGCTTCTTCAAAGACCATATAGCTTTATGATCAAGTTCTTGTGGGAGATGATAAGCTTTGCCAAAGAACATTTGGTAGGGAGACATACAAATCGGGGTCTTGTATATTGTCTTATAGGCCCATAGTGCATCGTCCAACTTTTGGGACCAATACGTTCTATTGACATTTAATGATTTTGTAAGAATGGACTTGATTTCCCTGTTTGACACCTCCACTTACCCACTTTTTTGTGGGTGGTAGGGGGCAACGACTTTATGCTTGACTCCATACTTTTCAAGGAGAGCACTAAACAATTTGTTGTAGAAGTGGGATCCCCCATCGCTAATAATGGCATGGGGGGTGCTGAACCTAGCAAATATATGCTTTTTAAGGAAGGTCGTGACACTCTTTCCTTCATTGTTAGGCAGTGCCACAACTTCTACCCACTTGGAAATGTAATCGATAGCCACTAGAATGAAAGTAGTCCCACACGAACTCACAAACGGCCCCATGAAATTGATGCCCCACACATCAAATAACTCCACTTCAAGGATTGGTATCAATAGGAGTTCATGGGATTGAGATACACCCCCTTCTCGTTGACATTTGTCACATTCCTTCACTAAATCATGGGCATCTTGAAAAAGTGCCGGCAAATAGAACCCACTTTGTAATACCTTTGAGGCTGTTCGCATACCCCTATGGTGACCACTAACGGTGAAGAGTGGCATGCCTTATGGATGGGCATCATCTCGATCTTGGGTATGCACCTCTAGATCATGCCATCGGCACAAATCCAAAAGAGTTAGGTTTCATCCCAATAAAACATCTGAACATCATGATGAAATTTATTATTCTTTTATGAGGTCAAACCATCCGAAAGTAAGTCACTTCCTAAAAAGTTAGCAAACAAGGGTATAAGATCATGTGAGGAAGCAAAAATGTGCTCGTCAGGGAATGAATCATTTATCTCAAGCTCCCCTACGAGCCTTCCTTCTTCTTCTAGTATTGATAAGTGGTCAGCTACTTGCTTTTCACACACCCATCTATCTTTTACTTCAAAATCAAATTCTTGGAGTAACAAGACCCAACGAATCAGTTGGGGCTTAGCATCTTTCTTTCTCATCAAGTACCTGATCGCTGCATGATATGTATACACGAAGACTTTAGTCCCACAAAGGTACGACCAAAACTTTTCAAAGGCAAAAACCATGATTAACAACTCTTGTTCCGTTAAGGTGTAATTCATTTGGGCTATATTCAATGTTTTGCTTGTATAGTAGACTGGGTGGAAGAGTTTCTCTTTTTATTGTACAAGTACTTCTCCCTAAGCCACACCACTAGCGTTGCACATTAGCTTGAATGTTTTTGACTAATTTGGTGCAATAATAATGGGAGTTGTTGTTAACTTCTCTTTCAATGTGAGGAAGTCCGTCATGCAACTACTATCAAAGTCAAACTTGTCTTCTTTTTCAAGTAACTTACACAAGGGATAAGCCAATTTTGAAAAATCCTTGATGAAGCGCCTATAAAACTTGGTATGACCGAGAAAACTCCATATTCCTTTTACAGTTTTCAGAGGGGGTAGCTTGGAGATTACTTTGATTTTAGCTTGGTCAACTAAAAGCCCCTTTTCAGATATCTTATGCCCCAACACAATCCCCTCTTTTACCATAAAATGGCATTTCTCCCAATTAAGCACCAAGTTCGTTTCTTCACACCACTTAAGCACCTCTTCCAAATGCTCTAGGCAATCATCAAACTCATCCCCGACCACTGAGAAGTTATCAATAAATATCTCCATAGTATCTTCAACCATGTCTGAAAATATGGACATCATACATCATTGGAAAGTAGCTGGGGCATTGCACAACCCAAAGGGCATTCTTTTAAATGAAAAAGTCCCATAAGGGCAGGTGAAGGTAGTTTTTTCTTGGTCTTCTTAGGCAATCGAGATCTGGTTGTAGCCGGAATACCCATCAAGAAATAGTTGAAACCACGGCCAGAAAATTTATCAAGCATTTGATCCATAAAAAGAAGGGGTAAATGATACTTTTTGGTCCATGAATTCAACTTTCGGTAATCCATACACACCCTCCACCCAGTCACGGGTCTTAAAGCAATCATCTCTTCCTTTTAATTGGTTACAACAGTAATTCCCCCCTTTTTGGAACACATTGAACTAGGCTAACCCAGGTGATATCGGATATTGGGAAGACGACCCCACTGTCTAGCCACTTGATGATCTCTTTTTTAACCACCTCTTGCATAGGCGGATTTGGCCTTCTTTGATGTTTTATTGATGGTGTGCATTCTTCCTGAAGATTTATTTTATGAGTGCATATTCCGAGGGGTATGCCTTTTATATCGGCAATAATCCACCCCAAGCCCGGATATGCCTCTTCAAAACCCTGAGTAAAGCTTCCACTTGTTTTGCACTTAATTTGCTAGAGATAATCACCAGCAATCTCTCATTGGCGCCCAAGTAAGCATACTTCAAATGTGATGGTAAAGGCTTCAACTCCAATACTGGGGGTTTGACTATAGAGGGTTTGGATAGAGGAGTTTGTCGGTTCTTCAAGTCAAGGTCAAGCTTCTTCGAAGAATAGGAGTAAGACCCTATTCCTACTAAATCACAACACACTTCATCGTACTCTACTATCCCCTCACAATCAAAGTTCAATAGAATAACTTCTAATGCTTCATCCACGAACCCTTCTTTCACATGTAATTCATCACTCTCCCCAACTTTGATAATTGCAAACACCATTTGGAGATTATTTTGTTGTTTCATGGATCTACACACATCGAAGGATGTCTCTTCCTCATTCACGGAGCATCTAAATTCCCCCAAATTCATTTCATTCAATATCGCCCGATTTTGAGACTAGGCGGCCCTAAAAAAATTGGTATCTCAAATCCCCCAGTACAGTCGAGTATAAAAAAGTCTATAGGGTATACAAGGTTACCCACCTTCACAAAGATATCATTTCTAATTCCCACGGGACATTTCATCGATCGGTCCACCATGAGTAATTTTATTGATGTGAGGGTGGGTTGGCCCAGTTTCGACCTTTTAAAAATGGCAAGTGAAATCAAGTTCACTCTCACATTTTCATCACACACGAATCTTGTTAACCTATGCACCCTCTTTGCATCATAAAATGTAAAAACACCCGGAGTTACCTCATAATTAAAGAATTTACCTAATAGTATTGCACTACTTTAGGGAGATATATGAATGACCCCACAATCTCTTTAAGTGTTTATAGTGCACATCTCCTTCACAAAATTGGCATCGATGGGATGTTGATGATGATTCTTCTTAACATTGATTCAAAATTCTCCATGTTGCTCCTTTTCCTTCTCTTGCAATAATTGTTGTGGAAAGGGAGGTGGACACTTGGGAAAAGGTCTGCAAACTTTGGCCACCTTGTTCTAATGATCTATATTTCTTATTAAACCATTACCCCTAGTCCTTTTTTTTGTAGGCTTACTCATGGTTGGAGTTGCATTTTTGATGGCGTCGGATCGGCCTTTATATCATCAATTCCTTTATCTCTCTTGATTTTATTAGATTCGAATTGCGAGGAGAGCCATAGAATTCTTCAAGCCATTTGATAGAAATGGAATGTGAGTGCATGGCTTGATCCAGACTCCTAAGATCGTATCTCAACTCCATGACACCTTCATCAGTGGACTCTACCTTCTCTAGCACTCTCGCAAGCATATTTTCAACTCTAGAACCACCACCTTGTACGTTCCAACCTTGATTCCTATGATCTTGTCTCCCCAAAATTGGGCTTGATTTTTAGAGACCTTCATGGGAACCCCTCTCATGATTTGCAGCCAATGCTTCTTCACTATTTTCACTAGAACAATCCATATTTTTACTAATTTCACAGCCCTGATAACACTAATGGTGTTAACCATCTCAACTGTGTGGTTGACCACACACATGGACATGAATTCGAGAAGTGTTTAAGCAATTGATAGCTCTCTATCCCATCGTGCTCCATTCTTTCTCCATTCATCAATTTCTTTAGCGTAGGTAGCACCCATTGCCCCCTTGGCTCCCCAAATATTCAAATTACAACCTACTATAGTTAACCTCTTAAGTGCATATGCATCGAGTAAGAAGTATTGGGGAATGATGCTTTAGGGATTTGTGCATACAACCTTTTCAAACAACCAGAAACAATAAAACAACGTAAAAATGAACAAAAACTCACAAAGTGATTTCAAAGGTCAATCAAAAAAACTACTCAAAAACCATTCCCCATCAACTACGCCATTTTTGATAATGCTCAAGTAACACTTTCCATGCGGAGGTGATAGCGATCATCAAAGCAAAACAAAAATTATATTCCTGATGGGAGTCAGGGTCAATCCCACATAGAATGGTAGAGTTCCCTATAATATTGTCGTATATCAATCACCAATAGAGTATTCGTTCAAACAATAATAAAAGTAAAAAGGGGGGAATCAGGGAATCGGGAAATCTATCACAATACTCAATTCAAGCAAAATAATAAAGTAAATACGGGATTGTATCAAGAGAGAGGACGAATAGAGGTATGTTTCTGATGGGACTAAAGCATGGGTTAGGATACTCGCTTAATATGAAAATTCTTGTTAAATGGCATGGATAGCATTTGTTTTAATTATGAATGTCAATCTTTTGATCCAACAAACATATTTCCGATGGCCTTTGTTCAAGAACCATAGTTTCAATAATAACCAACCAATTTTAAGCTTGGCAAAGTCACACTATTTCTAGCTTAGACTCTTAAATGGGTATTTTTTGGCGAATTGAGCTATTCTAGCCTCAATCTAAATAGAAATTTGATGTATCCACTAGTGAATTCTCATCCGAAATTATGAACCTCTTTCTCAAGCAAGAACATAATCAAGTAATTTCAATCAATATTTGCAACTATTAATTTTAGAGTTAAAATATAGAAAATTCACTAGACACATATAAATTTAGTGATTATAAATACAATTAAGCAATACCCATACCCAAATTTAAACACCCATCATCAATACACCCCTTGACAGGAAAACTAGCCACTCATGCTAAAGGAACTAGAGATAATTCCAAGTGGGTAATCAAAATTCCTTTCATTAATCGTGATAATTTCTAATATCCAAGCTCAATAATACAATAATGGTGAATCTAAGGTTGAAGATGGAGAGAACGGAGTAAAACCCTCTATTTTTCCTTAAGAGAGAAAACTAGTTCAAGTGTATTCAAAAATATCAAAACTATCAGAACTGTTGAGTAAAATGCCCAAATTGGGTTTTAAAATGTTCCCAAATCGTCACTTGAAAATGGACTAAAATTCCCTTTGGGAGACGGGTGTCGCGATGTACAGTGCAACATGTGGTCACATGAGCCACTGTGCATGTTGCACGGCTCCACTCCAGTGGAATACTGACTTCAGCTGATGTTCAGGCGTAGTGCGAAGGGAGGTGCAACTACACCAGCCATTGTGCATGTCGCACGGCAGCCGCACCTCTCGGCAGAATCTTCTCTTCTTTGAACACCTTCACACTTCAACTCCTTTTTAGCTCTTTTGGGTCCATATCCTTGTTTTATACTTTTGATCAGGAGCACTTACATTCATATCAATAAAGGCCATAAGAACATCAAAATCTCTTCAAAACATGGCAATAATTCATGATTAAAGACTCAATAAGTTGGTAGATTACCAACTTATCACATATGCAAGTTCACAATTAGGCACAAATATATTCTCCCAAATTTGGACATATGAAGATGAGTCAATGCACTTCACACGAGTCTTACCTCTTCTTTGCAAAGAACTCAATAGAGGGAGAGTATATTCAAAAAGAGCCATGCTTGGAGAAGGAAACAATAACATATTATCACATTTACATAAATAAATATGGTCCTCTCATGAAGTTGGGTTCCCTTTAATCAAGGATTCAAGCATGCTCTCAAAAGTCCAACCTAGCACTCCAAGTTGTTTTCCTATATGAGGGTAACAAGAAGTTGGCATCATGATATTGATACCAAATGTACCACATGGACTATTGCACAAACAACAAATAGGATTGGCATCCCAAACTCGGAAGCCATGCAATTTAAGCACATCGGCATCAAACAAAGATGTAAGATGCGGGACATTAACATGTTCATGTTAGGGCATGTAAGAATACAATCTTTAAAGTCTACCTACCACAACATAAATGTGATCATGTCTCCAAGGATCACTTGGAATCAAAAGGGATGGGTACATACCTTAGGTTTTATGGGCCAACTTGGCATGATCATGTCCCAACCTAGGCTTGCAAGGAATTCTCCTCTCAAACATCATCTTGGACAAATAGGATTGGTCCTTCCTTTTCTCTCTCAAGTTTGAATAGTTAGAGTTGGATCCCATGACACTTTCCATTCCATATTTTTTAGGCAAACTTTGAGAAACCTAATTGGAAAGTAATCCTTTATGAACCTGCAAAAGAGAAGAGTTGGTACGAGGCAAAATTCTAGTACCTTGGTTAGTGGGCACTATAATAGCCATGTTAATGAGTCCCACTAATAAATGTTCCTCGTCCATGCCTTTCAAACATCTACTGGGCTCCACATTCATAATCAAGTTATATTTCTTTTTAGACTAGTCCTTCTCCTTATGAATAAACAACATTTCTTTCCCATTCTTCTCAATGCATTCCCTTCGAATTACTTCCCAAAGTTCTTTCATAATTCTATAATCCTCACTCACTTGATAGTGTGTCAAGGGTGTAAGGATAAACTATTGTACTCTAAATACGAATGAGTACTTGTTAGACCTCCCATGATATTGCACATCCCTATCAAATTGCCACGGCCTACCAAGCAATATATGAGCTAGCATGGGCACAATATCACATAGAATCTCATCTTGGTACTTGCCAATGCCAAACTTTATGGTTTCTTGCTTGGTCACCTTTATTTCACCATTCTCATTGAGCCATTATAAATTGTAGGGGGTAGGATTCTTCTTGCAAGGAAGTTTAATTTGTTCAATCAATGTCTCACTCATGACATTCGTACAACTCCCACTATAAATGATAAGAGCACATACCTTATCCATGATCTTTCAACGAGTATGGAACAAGTTCTCTCTTGATCAAGTTCTTCTTTAGCAAGGGTTCCCCGTAATTCATCTCATGATGCATGATAAGTTTATATTCACTTGTAAAGGCTCAATATCAATATTCGAGACTTCTTCCTCTTGCCTAACTGATGTGCCAAGATTTGACAGCACTTTTGATCCTTAAAACATAGGATTTTTTAGAGTTCTTGAGTACATTTTGTTGGATTAATGTCGTTTGTTAGTTGTGCAGAGACAAAGTGTGACATAGATAAAAAGTGCCAAAAGTTGTTGTTTTCTGGGCAAAAGACAGGCCACCACGGGCATCATACCCACGATGGCCCGTGGGGAAGGCCGTTGGATTGAGGCAGCAGGAGTTCCTAAGGCTGTGTAGCCCCGATGGGCTGGCACGACGCCCATGGAAGACACAATGGGGCATGTCCTTGCCCATCAAAATGATCCAGGGAGACATGCTAAGAGCCAAAGAAGGGAGACGGGTACCACGACTCCCGTGACAACCCCGATGGCCCATCGTTGATGCCCATGAAAACCAAGAAAGAGAGTTGGAGAGGAGCTAAGTCAGGTGACGTGAGATAGGGATGGGCATCACAACTGCGACGTCCCGTTGCCTCCACCCGTGAGATCGTGGCAATGAAATTCCTTGAAGGACTAAAGAAGGCGCACCCACGACGCCCGTCGCCCCAGCAAAAGCCTGTGAGGCGACCCATCAAATCTACCGCGTCCAGCTTTTCCCAATTTTATTAGGATTTGGCCTCTTTGTCTATAAATACTTTCCCTTAGGTTTTATTTTCGGTAGTTCACGAGTTGTTACATGATATTTTCAGAACACTTTAGGATATTTGTTACATTATTATTTTGGTATTAATTATAAACACAAGTTCTTGATATTGAAGTGTTCTTGAGAGTTTTCTTCAAGATTATGGATTTCTTTATTCTCAATAGTAAGTATCTATTGATGATTGCTCAAACAAATATTAATTGTGCACTTATGAACATGAGTAGCTAAGTCCACAACTAGGGTTGTGGGAACCATGAAGGATTAATGAAGTAGGCAAAGTACTTAGGTAATCTAGGGTGGTGTTTATGCATGTATTGTTCTTCCCTTCGGTTTGATTGCTTTTTAATGGTGCGCAATGTTAGAACTCGCCTTATCCTTACTTGCTAGACCAAGGAGGTAATGGATGTGAAAAGGGTTGTTTAACAACGGATATTTGAGGCTACCAACCCTCATCTAATAGCTTGACCTTGTCCGGGAATAGATAATCTGGGATCCAGGGTAAGGGTTTGTCACGCCTCAAATTCCATTTAGACGGACAGGCACTCGATGCCCTAAAGGCCCGAGAGAACCAACTTATAACCTGTGATTCATCATGCATATAACTATGACAATTAAGAAGCTTTGACTATAGATAAGTTGCCTGAATAACAAGACCAACCTAGATAGGCCCAAAACTTATGTACACGATCTGGCCATTGAGGCCACAACTGTTAAGAGCAAAGACATAACTAAGTTTTACTTTAACATTGGTCTACAAAGCCTCTACAAGATCGACAAACTTAGTTTAGGTCGGGACAGGGCCCCGCCTTACCCTTAACTATACAATACCCAAAATATATACCAAAGACTCGGTAAAGCCCCGAATCAACCTGGAGCTCACCAACAGCAGCCGAGTGTCCTGTGCTCCTACTGGGGAGGTCTACTAGCCAGAGTACGTGTGCCTGCGGCATGAAATGCAGCGTCCCCATGAGGGACGTCAGTACGAGAGAATGTACTGAATATGTAAGGCATAAAGTAACCCATATGTAAACAAGAGCTCAAATAGAGTCAGGTATCAGTGCATAAACATGTAAATAAGAACAGAAGATCACATTTGCTTACACTTGTGAAATCATGTATATTACGTTCTTTGGTTACTCTTCTTTGCTTTATGATCATTGTAAGGCATGTAATACACGTGACCAACTGATCAGTGGTAGAAGAGGAGTCCCATGCTAGGCGATTTAACCCCTGGGATGCTGCCCTCATAAATATACAAATTGGGATCGACCCATGCTAGGCTTTCGCCCCTAGGCTGCCACCCATAAGTACACAAATAGGGATCGACCCATGCTAGGCTTTCACCCCTGGGCTGCCACCCACACATATACAGATTACTTCATTTAGTTTCTTTAATCTTTGAGATTGTTACATTGGTGGTTGTAACCTTTATTGAGCTCAAAACTATGGACCAGTAGTAGAAGACATGTGGACATGCACTTAAGGCAGTAACAATGATATAAGGAACAAAAGTAACATCAACGTACTGTTTAGGAGCTTATATGATACAATGAACCTCATTTGGCTTAGAGAATAACTCACAAAGCTTGCTGTTGAAAGTACCTTTACTAGGAAACTCACTTTGTTGGTAACAACACAAATATAAGAGTTCATGCCAAGGAATATGAAACTGAGAAACCTTACATACCTTGTTGTGTAACTCGGATATTACAATGAATTAAGCTTCCCCCTTTCAGATTATTTATCTACAATGAAATACGTGGCAAAACTAGTATTAGTAGCTAATTAACTAATTTGGGCTACTTGATCCCACTAAATCAGTAACTAGGCAGTAAGCTCGTAATTGATCAAACCAAGAGTGTTCCTTTCACCTCTTCTCCTCTAAACATATCTACATCCTGTACGACCTTCTCATAAGGTCCCTTGAAGCTCTTCCGACTTCACAACATATACCAAACAACATACAAAGGTGTGCAGGCAGCAAGTTAACATAACACCCAATTAAGTGGTGTATTACCACACCCCCCTTCCATACTTCAATACAACTTCACACACCCTTTTACAAGTTCCACCAAGCTGTCCCAAATATATACACATAAAACCGCTCCTAAAACAATCCCAAACATCCTTCAACATAATAAGAAAGTATTTTTAACTCAAGGATTCCAATCACTACCCCATGGTTCTGGACACAAACACATACAGAATTCTTCATCAAACTTGCATATAAAAAGGGGTAAAAATGGGCAGTAACTTTACCTTAAATTCTGAAAATCTGTCCTCCCAACTTGTACTTCTTCAAGAGCTTGACCTCCCCTTCAACTTAGCTTGAAAAGAGGGAGAATACTTAAGAACCCTAATGGTATTTTATGGCTGCTATGTGAAGCTAAGAGAGAGAGAGAAAGAAAGAACTTCTAAAATCTATTTTTTTTTCAAGTTAAAATGAGTGAAATGAGCTGGTCTTAACCCCTTTAAAGGGGGGCTGCTTTGGCCGACTTTCCTTGCTCATTTTGAGCCACAAAATGTCAAGAAGGTGATACACCTACTTGGCCATTTTACATGGGCTTTGGTGGACTTAACCTTATTGGGCCTTGGCTGCCAATTCTTTCCCTTTCTTTCACTTCTTTGGGCCAGAATTTATTCAAGTGGGTGATGGGGGTACTTGGCCCTCTAAGCTAGTCAAAATAGTCTTAGTAGGTGATGCACCTACCTAGTTCTTTAGGCTGGTCAATAAGTCAAAGTAGGTGATGCACCTACTTGTCACCTACTAGCTTAGTTAAGTCAAGCAAGCAGCTCACTTATTTTATTCTATTTTCTAATTTCTAATTCCTTTTGCTTTAACTTAAAACTTCACCCTAAATATTTACTCAAATACAACCTTACCATCTCGAGTTTAAATACTTTTGTCGAGTTTAACTTGGCCGTTTACGTGCTGAACTGAATAGGGCATTACAACACCTTCCAATACACATTAAACTATCACTGCTCATATAAGAAACTCAGTCCCTCACCTATACAACAAGGCTATATCAAGTGATATATGAATAGGACTAGTATATGCAGAATACGGTATGTTACATCCTCCCCTTCTTAGGAACATTCGTCCTCGAATGATATTAAAGTTAACCAGCCCAAACAAGCTCAAGCCTAAGTTAAGTACCACTATTAGACAGATAATATATATAGACTTATACTTACTCGTTAATGCCTCAACTCGACACTTCCACCTTTCTCATCGGACTGAAATAGATGAGGATACTTGGATTTGATCGCTTCTTCCGCTTCCCATGTAACTTCTTCTACTTGTTGGTTTCTCCACAGTACTTTTACGGAAGCTACTTCCTTATTTCTTAGCCTCTTAACTTGGCGATCCAAAATAGCAATGGGTACTTCTTCATAAGTGAGATCTCCCATAACTTGTACATCTTCAATAGGAGTAATACGAGATGGGTCACCTATACACTTTCGAAGCATTGAGACATGAAATATCGGATGAACAGTTAAAAGCTCTCGGGGTAGCTCTAACTCATATGCAACTTGGCTAACTCTTTGAATAATATTATATGGCCCTATATAGCGTGGACTTAACTTTCCCTTTTTACCAAATCTCATCACCCCTTTCATTGGTGACACCTTCAAAAATACCCAATCTCCTATAGCAAACTCCAGCCCTCTTCTTCTAATATCTGCATATGATTTGTATCGACTTTGAGCCGTTGCCAGCCATTGTTGTATCACCTTAACTTTTTCCATCGCTTGATGAACAAGATCTGGCCCAAATAAGGTAGTTTCACCCACTTCAAGCCATCCGATTGGTGATCTACACTTCCTCCCATATAAAGCTTCATAAGGTGCCATTTTGATACTTGAATGGTAGCTATTGTTGTAAGAAAACTCAATAAGTGGTAAATGGTCATCCCAGCTACCTTTAAAGTCCAATACACAAGCTCGTAACATATCCTCAAGTGTTTGGATTGTACGTTCTGCCTGACCATCCGTTTGGGGGTGAAAGGCCGTACTTAAATTCACTTGTGTTCCCAAACTCTTCTGAAATGATTTCCAAAAATTCGCGGTGAATTGAGCTCCCCTATCAGATATAATAGAGATTGGGATTCCATGTAGCCGAACTATCTCTTTAATATACAACCTTGCATACTCTTCAACTGTATAAGTAGCCTTAACCGGCAAGAAGTGGGATAATTTGGTGAGTCTATCAACTATCACCCATATGGAGTCAAACTTCCGAAATGAGCGAGGCAGACCAGTGACAAAATCCATGTTGATCATGTCCCACTTCCAAATTGGAAGGTCTATATGTTGCATATAACCTCCAGGCTTTTGGTGCTCGACTTTAACTTGTTGACAATTTGGACATTTAGAAACAAATTCTGCAATGTTCTTCTTCATGTCACTCCACCAATACACTCCTTTCAAGTCATGATACATTTTAGTTGAGCCCGGATGGATAGAATATCTTGAATGATGTGCTTCTGTCATAATTCTCTCCCTTAGTCCATCTATATTAGGCACACACAATCTGTTTTGGCACTGGAGTACTTTGTTTTGCGTAAGCTCAAATGCCTTTGTCACCCTTTTTTGTACATTCTCCTTAAGCTGTAATAGAATAGGATCCTTATATTGCTTCTCTTTTACTTCGACTACTAATGAGGATTCTGCTGCATTTTGAACAATAATCCCTTCATCTTGAGATTCAAGAAGGCGAACCCCCAAGCTAGCTAGTTGGTATAGATCCTTAGCTATTCTTTGTCTTTCCATGGACGGCCCATAGGTGTTTGCCATTGTCCTACGACTTAAAGCATCGGCCACCACATTTGCTTTCCCCGGATGATACAAGATATCAACATCATAATCTTTTAATAACTCAAGCCATCTTCGCTGCCTCAGATTCAGATCCTTCTGCTTAAAGATATATTGCAAGCTCTTATGGGCCGTATATATGTCAACATGAACCCCATACAAGTAGTGGCGCCATATCTTTAAAGCAAATACAACCGCTGCTAGCTCTAGGTCATGGGTTGGATAATTTTTCTCATGTGGCTGCAACTGTCTTGAGGCATAAGCTATTACTTTACCATGCTGCATCAATACGCATCCTAATCCCACTCCCGATGCATCACAATACACTGCATACCCTTCTATGCCTTCTGGAAGTACCAATATAGGTGTAGAAGTCAACTTATTTTTCAGCTCCTGGAAGCTTCTTTCGCATGCATCGCTCCATTGGAACTTGGCTGCCTTGTGTGTTAGCTTTGTTAAGGGTGCAGAAATAGAGGAAAATCCCTCAACAAACCTTCTATAATAACCTGCCAACCCAAGGACACTACGAACCTCCGTAGGTGTTGTAGGTCTTGGCCAGTTCTTCACGGCTTCTATCTTTTGAGTATCAACTCTTATTCCTTCATCAGAGACAATATGACCCAAGAATGCCATAGATTTTAACCAAAACTCACATTTAGAAAACTTTGCATATAGCTTACGATCACGAAGAACCTGTAACACCTGCCACAAGTGATTAGCATGGTCCTCCTTTGATCTTGAATAGACCAAGATATCATCTATGAATACAATCACAAACACGTCCAAGAATGGCTTGAACACCCCATTCATCAGATCCATAAAAGCTGCTGGTGCATTTGTTAGCCCAAATGACATAACTAAAAATTCAAAATGACCATACCGTGTTCGGAAAGCTGTCTTGGGTATATCTTTCTCTTTAACTTTTACTTGATGATAACCTGACCTCAAATCAATCTTCGAGAAACACTTAGCACCCTGTAACTGGTCAAACAAATCATCAATCATAGGAAGGGGATATTTGTTCTTAATTGTCACCTTATTCAACTGCCGATAGTCAATACACATTCTCAATGATCCATCTTTCTTGCGTACAAATAAAACCGGTGCTCCCCAAGGGGATATACTAGGCTTTATGAATCCCTTTTCTAACAAATCTTTTAATTGCTCCTTCAATTCTCGTAATTCTACCGGGGCCATCCTATATGGAGGGATGGAGATGGGTTGAGTACCTGGAATCACATCAATACCAAACTCTATCTCTCATTCTGGAGGCAAACCTGGAAGCTCTTCGGGAAATACATCAGAAAATTCATTTACCACTGGAATAGACTGAAGATCTAGTGGCTCCGCATCTATATCTCTCACTCTCACTAGATGACATATGTACCCCTTGGACATCATCTTCTTTGCCTTAAGATAAGAAATAAACTTACCTCTTGGTGTCCCAACATTACCTTTCCATTCAAGGACTGCCTCTTTTGGAAAATGGAAACTCCCCCTCTTAGCTCGGCAATCTACCATGGCATAACATGAAGCCAACCAATCCATACCCATTATAACATCAAAATCTAGCATATCTAGCTCAACAAGGTCAGCCAATGTGTTACGGTCACAAACAGTTACTATGCAATTACGATAGACTTTTCTAGCTATAATAGACTCGCTAGTTGGCGTAAATACTTCAAATGGTTTAACCAATAATTCTGGTGTTCCTTCAAACTTTCCAGCAATCAATGGAGTTACATATGATAGTGTAGAGCCTGGATCAATTAATGCATATACATTATATGAAAAGATGGACAATGTACCTGTAACCACATCAGGTGAAACCTCAAAATTTTGTCGTTCCGCTAGAGCATATGTACGATTTTGAACTCCACTAGAACTAGCAGTTCCTCTACCACCTCTACCACGACCTGCAGGCACCTGTGGCCCTCTACCTAAAGAAGGCACCGATGATGATGATGCAGCAATCGATCCAGTAGGTTGTGCCATGCTCCCCATGCCCCTTTGAGGGCAATTTCTCATCATGTGTCCCGGTGTACCACACCAAAAACAAACATTTGTTCCGAGCCGACATATACCTGGATGATTTCTTCCACATTGTTTACAAGACTGTCTAGGAAGTCTTGGTTGGGTCGCACTTCCCTGTTCTTGGTACCCTGCTACTTGTGAGCCTTGACTCTCACTCCTTTGCCCAAATTGATTAGCCCTAGACCCTTGAAACCGAGGTGGAGCGCTAGCTGTAGAGTAGGAAGATGATGGCCTAGGCAGTCTATTAGAAAACCGAGGCCTAAACTCACCTTGGGATGATGTAAACTGGCCCATAGATTTGGCCCTCTTGGACTGCCCTCTTTCCGAATCTTGTGTCCTTCTCCTTTGCCTTTGATCCTCCATCTTTTGTGCAAAAGCTTGTATCCTTGCTATATCCATATCTTTGTTCAAAGCAGCAATAGTACAATCCCTAACCAGGAATGAATCCAATCTATCCACGTAACGATGAACTCTATCCCCCATAGTAGCTACTACATTAGGAGCATACCTGGCCAAAGAATTAAACTTGAGACTATACTCTCTCACGCTCATATTCCCTTGGTGAAGATTTAAGAACTGAGTTGCACGGGCCTCCCGAATCTCCAATGGCAGATAATGGTCAAGGAATGCCTTTTAAACTCTTTCCATTTAGCTGAAGGTGTATTTATACCCCTAGATTGTTTCCAAGCTTCGTACCACAATATAGCCACACCTTTTAATCTATATGTTGCCAACTCAACTGCTTCCTTACCAGATACATGCATAATATCTAAGGTCCTTTGGATTTGATCAATAAAGTCTTGCGGATCTTCATTAGGATCTGACCCGGTAAATGATGGAGGGTCCAAATTAAGGAAATCACGTATCCGCACACTAGCTTCCCTATTTGCCCCACTAGTACCTGCAATTGGACCTGCTTGCCCTTGTCCTTGACCAGCAAGTATACGAGTCAACAATTGGACTGCATTCTTTAAATCTTGGTCAGTAGCATTAACTGGTGGTTTTTGGGGTGCTGCTGCCCTCCTTAGCTCTTCTAGAGACGGAGGAGTGGAGGAAGTCCGTGATGAAGAAAGTTGAGCCTCACTTTTATTAGCTCGTCTAGGTGGTGATTTGCTAGTCCCTTCTCTAGTAGCCACATCTACTTGCTTACCAGTACTCTTACTTTTCCTAGTAACCGGCATTTTTGCTATAATGAAAACAATTTAACGGTTAGATACGATAAACCTATAACATTGGCTCTATTGCACGATCTAAGAGATGAAGAAAAAGAGACAACTCCTAAATGTCCCGTAGCCTCCTGTTTATAGATGTGGTGCACAACACACCCATAAGCAAGACTCTACATAGACACGGCTTTGTAGACTCCTTAGGATGACCTGCTCTGATACCACTTTTGTCACGCCTCAAATTCCATTTAGACGGACAGGCACTCGATGCCCTAAAGGCCCGAGAGAACCAACTTATAACCTGTGATTCATCATGCATATTACTATGACAATTAAGAAGCTTTGACTATAGATAAGCTTCCTGAATAACAAGACCAACATAGATAGGCCCAAAACTTATGTACACGATCTGGCCATTGAGGCCACAACTGTTAAGAGCAAAGACATAACTAAGTTTTACTTTAACATTGGTCTACAAAGCCTCTACAAGATAGACAAACTTAGTTTAGGTCGGGACAGGGCCCCGCCTTACCCTTAACTATACAATACCCAAAATATATGCCAAAGACTCGATAAAGCCACGAATCAACCTGGAGCTCACCAATAATAGCCGAGTGTCCTGTGCTCCTACTGGGGAGGTCTACTAGCCAGAGTACATGTGCCTGCGGCATGAAATGCAGCGTTCCTATGAGGGACGTCAGTACGAGAGAATGTACTGAATATGTAAGGCATAAAGTAAACCATATGTAAACAATAGCTCAAATAGAATCAGGTATCAGTGCATAAACATGTAAATAAGAACAAAAGATCACATTTTCTTACACTTGTGAAATCATGTATATTACATTCTTTGGTTACTCTTCTTTGCTTTATGATCATTGTAAGGCATGTAATACACGTGACCAACTGATCAGTTGTAGAAGAGGAGTCCCATGCTAGGCAATTTAACCCCTGGGATGCTGCCCTCATAAATATACAAATTGGGATCGACCAATGCTAGGCTTTCGCCCCTAGGCTGCCACCCATAAGTACATAAATAGGGATCGACCCATGCTAGGCTTTCACCCCTGGGCTGCCACCCACTCATATACAGATTACTTCATTTAGTTTCTTTAATCATTGAGATTGTTACTTTGGTGGTTGTAACCTTTATTGAGCTCAAAACTTTGGACCAGTAGTAGAAGTCATGTGAACATGCACTTAAGGCAGTAACAATGATATAAGGAGCAAACGTAACATCAACGTACTGTTTAGGAGCTTATATGATACAATGAACCTCATTTGGCTTAGAGAATAACTCACAAAGCTTGTTGTTGAAAGTACCTTTACTAGGAAACTCACTTCGTTGGTAACAACACAAATATAAGAGTTCATGCCAAGGAATATGAAACTGAGAAACCTTACATACCTTGTTGTGTAACTCGGATATTACAACGAATTAAGCTTCCCCTTTCAGATTATTTATCTACAATGAAATACGTGGCAAAACTAGTATTAGTAGCTAGTTAACCAATTTGGGCTACTTGATCCCACTAAATCAGTAACTAGGCAGTAAGCTCGTAATTGATCAAACCAAGAGTGTTCCTTTCACCTCTTCTCTTCTAAACATATCTACATACTGTACGACCTTCTCATAAGGTCCCTTGAAACTCTTCCGACTTCACAACATATACCAAACAACATACAAAGGTGTGCAGGCAGCAAGTTAACATAACACCCAATTAAGTGGTGTATTACCACACCCTCCTTCCATACTTCAATACAACTTCACACACCCTTTTACAAGTTCAACCAAGTTGTCCCAAATATATACACATAAAACCGCTCCTAAAACAATCCCAAACATCCTTCAACATAATAAGAAAGTATTTTTAACTCAAGGATTCCAATCACTACCCCATGGTTCTTGACACAAACACATACAGAATTCTTCATCAAACTTGCATATAAAAAGGGGTAAAAATGGGCAGTAACTTTACCTTAAATTCTGAAAATCTGTCCTCCTAACTTGTACTTCTTCAAGAGCTTGAACTCCCCTTCAACTTAGCTTGAAAAGAGGGAGAATACTTAAGAACCCTAATGGTATTTTATGGCTGCTATGTGAAGCTAAGAGAGAGAGAAAGAAAGAACTTCTAAAATCTATTTTTTTCAAGTTAAAATGAGTGAAATGAGTTGGTCTTAACCCCTTTAAAGGGGGGCTGCTTTGGCCGACTTTCCTTGCTCATTTTGAGCCACAAAATGTCAAGAAGGTGATACACCTACTTGGCCATTTTACATGGGCTTTGTTGGACTTAACCTTATTGGGCCTTGGCTGCCAATTCTTTCCCTTTCTTTCACTTCTTTGGGCCAGAATTTATTCAAGTGGGTGATGGGTGTACTTGGACCTCTAAGCTAGTCAAAATAGTCTTAGTAGGTGATGCACCTACCTAGTTCTTTAGGCTGGTCAATAAGTCAAAGTAGGTGATGCACCTACTTGTCACCTACTAGCCTAGTTAAGTCAAGCAAGCAACTCACTTATTTTATTCTATTTTCTAATTTCTAATCCCTTTTGCTTTAACTTAACACTTCACCCTAAATATTTACTCAAATACAACCTTACCATCTCGAGTTTAAATACTTTTGTCGTGGTTAACTTGGCCGTTTACGTGCTGAACTGAATGGGGCATTACAACACCTCCCAATACACATTAAACTATCATTACTCATATAAGAAACTTGTCCCTCACCTATAAAACAAGGCTATATCAAGTGATATATGAATAGGACTAGTATATGCAGAATACGGGATGTTACACTCCTGTTCATCATTCAGCTTCAACATTGCCTCTTCTTCCAGCTTAGACAAATGGTCTACTACTTGATTCTATATACCCTTTCGGTCCTTGCCCCCAAAATCAAACTCTTGCAGCAACAACACCCATCTAATCAGCCTTGCTTTCCTATCCTTCTTCTTCATGAGATAACAAAGGGCTGCATGGTCAGTGTGCACCACCACCTTGGTGCCAAGCAAATAAGATCTGAATTTTTCAAATACAAAGAACATAGCAAGCAGATCTTGTTCAGTTACGGTATAATTTTTCTGAGCCGGGTTAAGTGCTTTTCTAGCATAGTATATAGGATGAAGAATATTTTCACGCCTTCGGCCTAGGACTACTGCTAGCGCCACTCCACTAGCATCACACATAACCTCAAAAGGTTGGGACGAATATAATGATAGGGGTTGAGACCAACTTTTCTTTAAGGCATTCGAATGCCTTTAGACATGCATCATCAAACACAAACTTTACCTCTTTTTCCAAAAGCTTGCACAATGGATTTGCAATTTTGGAGAAATACTTGATAAGCCTCCTATAAAAGCCAGCATGCCCCAAGAAGCTCTGATTTCCCTTAACAGAAACTGGTGGAGGCAAATTTTCAATCACCTGAATCTTTGCTTTATCAACCTCTATACCCTTCTTGGAGATCCTATAGCCAAGCACTATGCCCTCTTTCACCATGAAGTGACACTTTTCTCAGTTCAGCACTAGGTTGCACACTTCACATCGTTTTAGTGCAAAACTCATATGATCTATACAATCTTCAAAAGAGTCACCTACCACCAAAAAATAATCCATAAATACCTCAATCATGTCCTCTACCATGTCTAAGAAAATGGATACCATATAACACTGAAACAGTGTTGGCGCATTGCACAAGCCAAAAGGCATCCTTTTTAAAGCAAACGTCCTATATGGACAGGTGAAAGTGGTTTTCACTTGGTCTTCAGGAGAAATTGAGATCTGATTGTATCCCAAATAACCATCAAGAAAACAATATCATCCGCTACCAGCAAGATGGTCTAATATCTGATCCATGAATGGCATCGAAAAATTGTCCTTCTCAGTCCACGTATTCAGCTTCCTATAGTCCATGCATATGCGTCAGCCTATGACTGGCCTCATCAGAATCAGTTCATTCTTTGCATTTTGGACTTCAGTAATCCCTCCCTTCTTTGGCACACACTTAACCGGGTTCACCCACTTGCTATCGAAAATAGGATAAACCACACCTGCATCCAGCTACTTAATGATCTCTTTCTTGACAACCTCTTGCATAGGCTGATTCAACCTACACTGGTGCTCAATACTTGGAATACAATCTAGCTCGAGCTAAATTTTATGTGTATAGATTCCAGGCGGAATCCCAATGATGTCAGTGATGGTCCAACTAATGGCTCTTTTAAACTTCCTCAAGATAGAAACCAGAGCTTCAACTTGTCATTCACCTAGATCTGCAGCAATGTTAATTGGCAAAGTCTCATTAGCTCTTAAGATTACGTACCGAAGATGAGCCGGAAGTGCTTTGAGCTCAAAGACTGGAGGCTCCTCAATAGATGGGCGGGCAGGCGGCGTCTGCCTATTTTTCAAGTCCAAGTCCAGCTTCTTTGGAGAATAACTGTAATATCCCAAACCTGTGAGTGCTGCTACCATTTCATCGTACTCCTCAATGTTGTCCCCCTTGAATTTTATAATCACGGCTGCAAGGGCTTCCACCCCAAGTCTCTCCTCAATAGGTACGACAAGCTGATCCTCATTAAGAACATCAATGACTTACACCACTCACATGTGTTTATGATGCTTCATAGATTTGCAGACGTTGAAAGCCGCTTCCTCATCATTCAGCTTGAATTTTATCTATCCAGTTTCCAAATCAACCAAAGCACATTTAGTAGCCAGGAATGGTCACCCCAAGATAATGGGCACCTCAAAATCAACCTCACATTCCAGAATCAAAAAGTCTGCAGGAAATATAAAAGTGTCAACCTTCACCAATACATCATACAGAATCCCTACAGACCTCTATACCGTGCGATCTACCTTCAGGAGCCGCATTATAGTCAGAGTGCGAGATTTCAAACCCATGCTGATTATACACTGCTAGCAGCATAAGATTGATACTAGCACCCACATAACACAACGCTTTGGCATAGTAGAAAGCTCCAATAGTACAAGAATTGTGAAGGCCCCAGGATTTTCCTTTTTCTAAACCATGGAACGGGATGCTATTGCACTATAGTGGTGCAAATTGTTTGCTGGCTCAAAGCTAACCATATTATTCTTAGTTACCAGATCCTTCATGAATTTAGCATATCTAGTAATCTGCTCCAATGCTTCGACCAAAGGAATATGTACTAATAGTTGCTTCAGCATGGATATGAACTTGTGAAATTTGTCATCCTCAACCTTTTTCTTTAATCTCTGGGGATAAGGTGGAGGGGGCAATGGCATGGGTTTCAGGACTGGTGCAACCTCTTTGCTCTTTGCTTTCAACCCAGAAGACTGACTCTTAATTGTCCCTTCCCTACTATTTATTTCTTCAGACTCGACCAAAATCTCAGCATCATCTTTTTCAACTTTGGTTGGCTCATCAATAACTATAGGCATGGGTAGATCAAGGGTCTGCTTTCTACTTTGAGTAGTCACACCATAACCTGTCAATCGTTCTTTGTATTCTGAATGGTGTAACTCGGAAGAGTACCCTTTTGACGCGGATTCATGCTAGTGGAAATCTGATGCATCTGCATCTCAAGTTGCTTTATAGAGACAGAATGGGAATCCACTCTCTGATTGATATTTGAAAGGTCAACTTTTATCTCTTTCATGCTTGCATACTTGGTGTCAACCTTTTGAAACACCTTGTAGAGCCGCTCCCTCATGCTGGGTTGTCTAGGTTTATTTTTGCAATTTCCTGGATGGACATAAAGACCACTTCTAACATTCTTGTACCCATCCTTTTTCTGCCAATCACCATCTTTGTCTCTACCTTTCTCCTATATCTATAACTGGACCAATTGTAGTAATCATCTCTATCTCTATTTTGACCTTGATTTCCTTGGCCACAGGCCCAAAAACTCACCCCTTGATCATTCAGATAACTAACATCCTCTTCGGATGAGTAATCGTCTGGCCTAGGTGCTTTACCTTGTGAACCGATGGCTTTCACCTTCTCTACTCCCTCAGCCAGGAATTTCTTTGCAAGTAACCTAACGGTCGTGTTCATCTAAGCAACTTCCTGTTTGAGGTCTTGCAATTAATTTAAATTCAAGGACTTATCAACTGCGTATGTACCTGTTGGGGTCTCTGACTCTCTAGTATGCCATGCTCTATTAGTTTTGGAGACCCTGTCCGACGTTTCAAAATATGAATTCTCCATGAATGCTCCTCCAGTTATAGTGTCAGCTACTATTTTTGTGGTTGCATTTAATGCTTTGTTGAAGATCTCCATCAGATGCCTTGAAGGAATTCCATGTATTGGAACTTGCTTCAACTTCTTTTTAAACCTCAACCAGACCTCATATAATGCCTCTGCAAGTAGCTGCTTGAAATTGTAGACTTCTTGCTTCAGCTGTAGTATCCTTGATGGAGGAAAGAACCACTCCAAAAACGGACTCTTCAGCTCTTGCCATGTGTAAATGGAATTGTCGGGCAGTTCTTAAAGCCATTCAGTCACCTCGCCTATCAATGAGAAGGGAAACAACCTAAATCTAATAGCATCTTGCCCCACTCCTGGTATACTATACACCTTGCAAATCTGAGTGAAATTCTTCTCATAAAGGTTTGCATCTTCTGTAGGTTTTCTAGCATACAGTCCCATATGATTCATCAGCTGGATCATGGTGCTGGTAATTTCAAACTTCGCTCCCTCAGTAAGTGGTGGCAACACTATAGCTCCAGTAGTGCTCGAATCCGGTACTTCATCATCATCGTCATAATTATAGTAATGAGGAGCCTGTCTTGGCTGCTGTACTTCTTGGCCTCTATTCTATGGAATATGCTGTCTAGATGCTAGATCGTCTCTGCTAGATTGTTGCCTTGCTTTCTCAACTGTAACTTTTTGAGCTGTCAGGTCAGCTGCAATTCGAGCATCTTCAGCAGCAAGGCTTCCTCTGCTGCAGCATCTTCCTTTTTCCTCTGCTCGACTTCAGCTAGCAACCGAGCTGTGATATGCTCCTGTGTCTCATGCTCTACTTTTTTAGCCATGTTTCTTAAAGTTTTGGAAAGATCAGGATCGTACGAGGTCAAGGGATTGCCTTGACTCCTTGTACTGGGCATGCACAAGTGTGCAACCTGTAGAACAAAACAAACATAACAAAAAAAGTTAAATCAGGAAATAAGGACTAGTAGTGAACTAAACACAATCTCTCTTAATCCTAAATCGTATTCCCCGACACCTGTGCCAAAATAATATACGCCCAAATTACACCTAATTTTAGAAATGCAAGAGGTTGTTGATCAAATATACAAACCCAACGAAGGTTGGGGTCGATCCCACAGGGAATATGGTAGGACTAGGGTTGAAATGTGTTTATTTGCATTGTTAGCTATTTATTTCCAATGGGGGTGGGTTTAAAAGTAACAAGTATTAATTGTTACTAGAATGTATATAAGTAACACGTGACAATTTTAAGAGTTGTAATCAGTGGGAGATATGGCTAGGGTAGTGTTCCCCATGAGATCATAACATAGTAAGGCATTGTACTTAGTAAACTAGTTTGGTGCTTAGCATTCAAAATTGGTAAGTTAGGTTTACCTAAATCCTTAGTCCGACAGATAGATGAATTTCACCACACGCCTTGGTCCGGCCTTGAGTGTATGATTTACTAACCCTTACCTTGGATCCCAGATTAGCTATTCTCGGACAAGGTCAAGCTATTAGATGAGGGTGGGTGGCCTCAAATCTCCGTTGTTAAGCAACCCTTTTCCTATTTGTTACCTCCTTGGTCCGACAAGTAAGGATTAGGCAAGTTCTAATGTTGCACACCGTTAAAAAGCAATTACAGAGGAGGAAAGAACAATACATGCATAAACACGTACCCAAGTACTTTGCTTACTTCATTAATCCGTCATGGCTCCCACAACCCTAATTGTGGATTTAGCTACTCATGTTCGTATGTAAACAATCAAGAGTTATAGTGAGTTCATGATCATATACTTATGATAAGAGATAAAGAAATCCAGAATCTTGAATAGATGAAGATGGAAATCGAGAACAATGAACTATGAATGTGTTCGATTCTCAAAACTAAGAACAAACTAAAATCACAATATTTTGAATGTGTTTCCTACAAAGAAATGAGCATAAAAAAAATGTAAAATAAACCTAGGAAAGGTATTATAGACAATGGAATTCCTGTCCTAATAAAACTAGGAAACTGAACTAGGTAGGGACCATGGGTTGGAATGACGACCCATTATTTGGCATGACAATTCATAGTCTTTTACTGTCAACCGTGTTCCTAGATGGTCAAAAACTTTTGTCTTGGGAAAATACTAATGGAACCACGAGTCGTAGTTCTAAATAATGGCTTATCCCCTGACTCGTGGTTTGTTAGGCCATTCGTGTGCCTTCTCTGATCAGTGACTACGAGTCCAACAGGACGGACCATACTTTGGAAGTACGGTTTATTGAGTGATCCTTCCTTCTCGTTCCTCCTTTTTTCACATCTGCAGGTCTTCTAGTCTACAAGTCTACAGGACAGGTCATGGTTTGAGACCATGACCCGTAGACTAAGTCGTGCTTTTTCCTCCACACTAGGCACACTTTCTAATCTTTGGTGTACAAGTCACAAGACGGGTCCGTGGTTTTGAACCACAGACCATCAAGTGATCCTTCATCTCTGTAGCTTCCTATTTTTAGCTTAATTTCTAGAACTTTGCTCTAGGATCCATTTCTCCTGCACACTTAACAAACAACATCAAATCTACCAATAAAATGCTAAAGAACTTGTGATAATCCTAAGTATTAAGCATTGAAAGTGACGTATTTCTATGTCACATCAGTATTCAACGATCATAAGAGTCTTCAGTATGTGTTCACTCAAAAGGAATTAAATTTGCATCAAAAGAGATGGCTTGAGCTTCTTAAGGATTATGATATGAGTGTGCTTTACCATCCGGGTAAGGCAAATGTTGTAGAGGATGCACTTTGTAGATTGTCCATGGGTAGTGTGTCTTCAGTTGAAGACAGAAGGAAGGAATTGGTTAAGGAGGTTCAAAGGCTTGCTCGGTTGGGAGTTTTCCTTATGGACTCGACAGAAGGTGGTGTTATTGTTCATAATGGTTCCAAATCATCTTTGGTAGCTGAAGTGAAGGAAAAGCAAGATAGTGATCCCATTTTGCTTCAGCTAAAGGGTGCAGTCCATCGACAAAGAGTTGAGGTTTTCTCCCAGGGGGAGATGGTGTGCTTCATTATCGGGGTCGATTGTGTATGCCATATGTAGATGGGTTGAGACAACATATTTTCACTTAGGCTCATAGTTCTAGATATTCTATTCACCATGGTGCTACCAAGATGTACCGTGATCTATGAGAGGTCTATTGGTGGAATAGTATGAAGAGGGACATAGATGATTTTGTGGCTAAGTGTCCCAACTGTCAGTAAGTGATGGTAGAGCATCAGCGATCGGGTGGCATGACTCAGGATATTGACCTTCCTACTTGGAAGTGGTAAGCGATCAATATGGACTTCATTACAGGTTTTCCTCATACTCAAAGGCAACATGATTCCATTTGGGTGATTGTCGATTGGATGACTAAGTCATCCCACTTCTTGGCTGTTAAGACTACGAATTCAGCAGACGATTATGCCAGGATCTACATCCAATAGATATTCCAATTGCATGGTGTTCCATTGTCCATCATTTTAGATAGAGCTACTCAGTTTACCTCCTAGTTTTGGAGATTGTTTCAGAGAGGTCTTGGTACTTAGTTGAAGCTTAGCACAACTTTTCACCTATATACAGATGGCCAGGCAGAGCGTACTATTCAGACTTTGGAGGATATGTTGAGAGCTTGTGTGATTTATTTCAAAGGTAATTGGGATGATCACTTACCTCTTATCAAGTTTTCCTACAACAACAACTTCCATTCTAGCATCCAGATGGCTCCTTATGAGGCACTTTATGGCCGGAGGTGTAGGTCTCCTATTAGTTGGTTTGAGGTAGGTGAGGCAACCTTGATTGGTCCCGATTCGGTTCATAAGACTATGGAGAAGGTTCAACTTATTAGGGAGAGGTTAAGAACCGCTCAGAGTCGACATAAATTATATGCAGATGTGAGAAGAAGGGAATTGGAATTTTAAGTTGATGATTGGGTTTTACTTAAGGTGTCACCCATGAAGGGTGTGATGAGATTTGGCAAGAAAGGGAAGCTTATTCCCCATTTCGTAGGTCCTTATCGGATATTGAGGAGAGTTGGTAGCGTTGCTTATGAGTTGGATTTGCCAACAGAATTAGAAGTGGTTCATCTAGTTTTCCATATTTCCTTGTTGAAGAAGTGTGTTGGTGATCCGACCTTGATTATCCCTTTGGAGGATGTAGGTGTGAAGGATTGTCCCACTTATGAGGAGGTTCCTGTAGTGATCCTAGATCATCATATTCGGACGCTGAGAAATAAAAAGGTCACTTCGGTATAAGTTCTTTAGAGAAATCAGCTTGTTCAGGGAGCTACTTGGGAAGCAGAATCAGCTATGAAAGCCAAGTACCCTCATCTCTTTCCTTACGATCTAGTTTATGCTTTAGGTAGTAGTTTACTCATTAGTATGTCCATCCATCAATCTACCCTCATGATCTTAGTATGCATGCATGTTTTTTTCAAAGTTGATTCAGTCATGTTTTAAGTTGCAGGCTTAGTTTTCATGTTGTTCTTCAAATTTTGTGTCATTGATTTTTTGGGCTGTGTTCTCTTGAATTTTCCCTTGTTTAGTCTTCATTCGAGGATGAATAATTCCAAAGGGGAGATATTGTAACACCCCAGAAATAGAACCATCTTTCTAAGTTTAAACCTCTGGAAAATTTCATGTTTCCAGGAATTATGGGTCCAAACCACAGACCGTGGTTTGACTCCTGCAGTTCAAATTATGTTCTGAGAACCACAGGTTGATTCAATGGACCATAGTTTGGACCACGGACCATACTGTTAACTCGTGGAACCAAAACCAGAGATCAGTAATTTCCCCAGGAACTACGACTCAGGTCTACGGACCGTAGTTCATTCTACGGCCCATCCTGTTGACTCGTAGTTCCTTATCTGTAGCTTGAATGCTGAGCCTAGAACTATGGATTAGGTCTACAGGAATAGTCCAATTGACGAGTTATCTTGTTGACTCATGGTTTGCCTTCTGCATCCTAACTCTGTGACCAGGAACCACGAGTGGAAACCATGAGCCGTGGTTTGGTCTACGACTCGTGGAATCCATCTGTGAATCGTGAAAGTCATTTTTTCCCAGGTTTTTCTTAATTTAGTCCCAGGGGTATTTTTATAATCACCCACCATTTTAACTCCTAAGTGAGTTCATTTTGGTTGTTCTTAGCATAATTCTAAACCTATTAGCCTAAGTCCCTTCTCATTACCTCATTCATTTACGACATTGGGAAAAGAAATCCTTCAAGCTCTAAGTCTCAAGCTCCAAGTTCAAGCCTCCTTTTCTTTTTAATTTTAGTTGGGTTAGCATCAATCAAGGTATGTGGGCATTCATTAAGGGTTTCCTCTCACCCTTAAGGCCAAATCCCCAAATCTTTACTTTGATTTAGCAATTTATGAAATTAGGGTTCCTTACCCAAATTGAGGAAATGTTATGTGTTTTGTTTTAAAGCTTCAATTCATGATTTCTCATCTATTACCCATACCTTAATTGAAGTTTTATAAGTGTTTTTTTAAAGCCCATATGTTAAGTATGAATTTTAGCATGATTCCTTTGAATTGCCTGTCTTCGAGTAAAATCAGTATGTTTAGATAGCATTACCTTTATTTTCATGAAATTGCATACCTAATTCTTCAAGCTATGATTTTAGAAAGGAAGGTATATCTTGAATTATGGTTTTGCAAAGTTTTAAGATTTATGATTTATGAATTTGTATGACATCAGATGTCTCTATGCTTTATAAACAGATTTGACATTAGATATATCATTAGTTATGATCAGTTCTACATCAAGATATGCATCAGTATTATATGAGCTATACATATTATTTTGGGAGTAGTATTTAGCAGCGAGTTGGACAGGGTGAGAGTACCCTTAGTCCCAGAACTACGTGCCCCCATAGGTTATAAGTCCCCTCAGTGGGCATCAGATATAGTGATCATGCCACAGTCATGCCTTTATACCCTGGCAAGGCATATTGGGTCCTTTTGATAGGGAGTATACATCTGATTCCATATAGCTCACATGGTCTATGTCGATTAGAGAACCTCTCACAAAAATAGTATAAGGTTTTAAAATTCATTGATTCTTTGCCTTCAAACTTCAGAATTTTTATGATTACTTATGATATTTTGTATATCTTGCTTTGGCATTGCATTGAGTCTGATGCATTTCAGTTTTACACTTATAGCATGATTTCAGCTTTACAAGTTTATTTAGCATGCTTATCTCAGATTTATGCTTATCTCACATATTCAGTACATCCTATAGTACTGACGCATATCTTGTGTTGCATCCTCTTGATGATGCAGATTCAGGTACTCTTCATCAGGCTCGTGGCTAGATGAAGTCGGGTATCCAGATTCTGTTAGTGAGTCCTTATTCTTTGAGGACTAGTATTACCTTAGTTATGTTGTCTATCTTCCTTCAGATTTTTGAGTTCGTTGGGGGTCTTGTTCCATCAACTCTATGTGACAGTTTAGAGGTTTTTCATACATAGACAGTATTTGGGTCTTCTTCGAATCATGTTCATCTTGAT
>QJPP01007079.1:0-46346 GCA_003996215.1 Jaltomata sinuosa | reverse complement strand
CTATTTTTCAAGTCCAAGTCCAGCTTCTTTGGAGAATAACTGTAATATCCCAAACCTGTGAGTGCTGCTACCATTTCATCGTACTCCTCAATGTTGTCCCCCTTGAATTTTATAATCACGGCTGCAAGGGCTTCCACCCCAAGTCTCTCCTCAATAGGTACGACAAGCTGATCCTCATTAAGAACATCAATGACTTACACCACTCACATGTGTTTATGATGCTTCATAGATTTGCAGACGTTGAAAGCCGCTTCCTCATCATTCAGCTTGAATTTTATCTATCCAGTTTCCAAATCAACCAAAGCACATTTAGTAGCCAGGAATGGTCACCCCAAGATAATGGGCACCTCAAAATCAACCTCACATTCCAGAATCAAAAAGTCTGCAGGAAATATAAAAGTGTCAACCTTCACCAATACATCATACAGAATCCCTACAGACCTCTATACCGTGCGATCTACCTTCAGGAGCCGCATTATAGTCAGAGTGCGAGATTTCAAACCCATGCTGATTATACACTGCTAGCAGCATAAGATTGATACTAGCACCCACATAACACAACGCTTTGGCATAGTAGAAAGCTCCAATAGTACAAGAATTGTGAAGGCCCCAGGATTTTCCTTTTTCTAAACCATGGAACGGGATGCTATTGCACTATAGTGGTGCAAATTGTTTGCTGGCTCAAAGCTAACCATATTATTCTTAGTTACCAGATCCTTCATGAATTTAGCATATCTAGTAATCTGCTCCAATGCTTCGACCAAAGGAATATGTACTAATAGTTGCTTCAGCATGGATATGAACTTGTGAAATTTGTCATCCTCAACCTTTTTCTTTAATCTCTGGGGATAAGGTGGAGGGGGCAATGGCATGGGTTTCAGGACTGGTGCAACCTCTTTGCTCTTTGCTTTCAACCCAGAAGACTGACTCTTAATTGTCCCTTCCCTACTATTTATTTCTTCAGACTCGACCAAAATCTCAGCATCATCTTTTTCAACTTTGGTTGGCTCATCAATAACTATAGGCATGGGTAGATCAAGGGTCTGCTTTCTACTTTGAGTAGTCACACCATAACCTGTCAATCGTTCTTTGTATTCTGAATGGTGTAACTCGGAAGAGTACCCTTTTGACGCGGATTCATGCTAGTGGAAATCTGATGCATCTGCATCTCAAGTTGCTTTATAGAGACAGAATGGGAATCCACTCTCTGATTGATATTTGAAAGGTCAACTTTTATCTCTTTCATGCTTGCATACTTGGTGTCAACCTTTTGAAACACCTTGTAGAGCCGCTCCCTCATGCTGGGTTGTCTAGGTTTATTTTTGCAATTTCCTGGATGGACATAAAGACCACTTCTAACATTCTTGTACCCATCCTTTTTCTGCCAATCACCATCTTTGTCTCTACCTTTCTCCTATATCTATAACTGGACCAATTGTAGTAATCATCTCTATCTCTATTTTGACCTTGATTTCCTTGGCCACAGGCCCAAAAACTCACCCCTTGATCATTCAGATAACTAACATCCTCTTCGGATGAGTAATCGTCTGGCCTAGGTGCTTTACCTTGTGAACCGATGGCTTTCACCTTCTCTACTCCCTCAGCCAGGAATTTCTTTGCAAGTAACCTAACGGTCGTGTTCATCTAAGCAACTTCCTGTTTGAGGTCTTGCAATTAATTTAAATTCAAGGACTTATCAACTGCGTATGTACCTGTTGGGGTCTCTGACTCTCTAGTATGCCATGCTCTATTAGTTTTGGAGACCCTGTCCGACGTTTCAAAATATGAATTCTCCATGAATGCTCCTCCAGTTATAGTGTCAGCTACTATTTTTGTGGTTGCATTTAATGCTTTGTTGAAGATCTCCATCAGATGCCTTGAAGGAATTCCATGTATTGGAACTTGCTTCAACTTCTTTTTAAACCTCAACCAGACCTCATATAATGCCTCTGCAAGTAGCTGCTTGAAATTGTAGACTTCTTGCTTCAGCTGTAGTATCCTTGATGGAGGAAAGAACCACTCCAAAAACGGACTCTTCAGCTCTTGCCATGTGTAAATGGAATTGTCGGGCAGTTCTTAAAGCCATTCAGTCACCTCGCCTATCAATGAGAAGGGAAACAACCTAAATCTAATAGCATCTTGCCCCACTCCTGGTATACTATACACCTTGCAAATCTGAGTGAAATTCTTCTCATAAAGGTTTGCATCTTCTGTAGGTTTTCTAGCATACAGTCCCATATGATTCATCAGCTGGATCATGGTGCTGGTAATTTCAAACTTCGCTCCCTCAGTAAGTGGTGGCAACACTATAGCTCCAGTAGTGCTCGAATCCGGTACTTCATCATCATCGTCATAATTATAGTAATGAGGAGCCTGTCTTGGCTGCTGTACTTCTTGGCCTCTATTCTATGGAATATGCTGTCTAGATGCTAGATCGTCTCTGCTAGATTGTTGCCTTGCTTTCTCAACTGTAACTTTTTGAGCTGTCAGGTCAGCTGCAATTCGAGCATCTTCAGCAGCAAGGCTTCCTCTGCTGCAGCATCTTCCTTTTTCCTCTGCTCGACTTCAGCTAGCAACCGAGCTGTGATATGCTCCTGTGTCTCATGCTCTACTTTTTTAGCCATGTTTCTTAAAGTTTTGGAAAGATCAGGATCGTACGAGGTCAAGGGATTGCCTTGACTCCTTGTACTGGGCATGCACAAGTGTGCAACCTGTAGAACAAAACAAACATAACAAAAAAAGTTAAATCAGGAAATAAGGACTAGTAGTGAACTAAACACAATCTCTCTTAATCCTAAATCGTATTCCCCGACACCTGTGCCAAAATAATATACGCCCAAATTACACCTAATTTTAGAAATGCAAGAGGTTGTTGATCAAATATACAAACCCAACGAAGGTTGGGGTCGATCCCACAGGGAATATGGTAGGACTAGGGTTGAAATGTGTTTATTTGCATTGTTAGCTATTTATTTCCAATGGGGGTGGGTTTAAAAGTAACAAGTATTAATTGTTACTAGAATGTATATAAGTAACACGTGACAATTTTAAGAGTTGTAATCAGTGGGAGATATGGCTAGGGTAGTGTTCCCCATGAGATCATAACATAGTAAGGCATTGTACTTAGTAAACTAGTTTGGTGCTTAGCATTCAAAATTGGTAAGTTAGGTTTACCTAAATCCTTAGTCCGACAGATAGATGAATTTCACCACACGCCTTGGTCCGGCCTTGAGTGTATGATTTACTAACCCTTACCTTGGATCCCAGATTAGCTATTCTCGGACAAGGTCAAGCTATTAGATGAGGGTGGGTGGCCTCAAATCTCCGTTGTTAAGCAACCCTTTTCCTATTTGTTACCTCCTTGGTCCGACAAGTAAGGATTAGGCAAGTTCTAATGTTGCACACCGTTAAAAAGCAATTACAGAGGAGGAAAGAACAATACATGCATAAACACGTACCCAAGTACTTTGCTTACTTCATTAATCCGTCATGGCTCCCACAACCCTAATTGTGGATTTAGCTACTCATGTTCGTATGTAAACAATCAAGAGTTATAGTGAGTTCATGATCATATACTTATGATAAGAGATAAAGAAATCCAGAATCTTGAATAGATGAAGATGGAAATCGAGAACAATGAACTATGAATGTGTTCGATTCTCAAAACTAAGAACAAACTAAAATCACAATATTTTGAATGTGTTTCCTACAAAGAAATGAGCATAAAAAAAATGTAAAATAAACCTAGGAAAGGTATTATAGACAATGGAATTCCTGTCCTAATAAAACTAGGAAACTGAACTAGGTAGGGACCATGGGTTGGAATGACGACCCATTATTTGGCATGACAATTCATAGTCTTTTACTGTCAACCGTGTTCCTAGATGGTCAAAAACTTTTGTCTTGGGAAAATACTAATGGAACCACGAGTCGTAGTTCTAAATAATGGCTTATCCCCTGACTCGTGGTTTGTTAGGCCATTCGTGTGCCTTCTCTGATCAGTGACTACGAGTCCAACAGGACGGACCATACTTTGGAAGTACGGTTTATTGAGTGATCCTTCCTTCTCGTTCCTCCTTTTTTCACATCTGCAGGTCTTCTAGTCTACAAGTCTACAGGACAGGTCATGGTTTGAGACCATGACCCGTAGACTAAGTCGTGCTTTTTCCTCCACACTAGGCACACTTTCTAATCTTTGGTGTACAAGTCACAAGACGGGTCCGTGGTTTTGAACCACAGACCATCAAGTGATCCTTCATCTCTGTAGCTTCCTATTTTTAGCTTAATTTCTAGAACTTTGCTCTAGGATCCATTTCTCCTGCACACTTAACAAACAACATCAAATCTACCAATAAAATGCTAAAGAACTTGTGATAATCCTAAGTATTAAGCATTGAAAGTGACGTATTTCTATGTCACATCAGTATTCAACGATCATAAGAGTCTTCAGTATGTGTTCACTCAAAAGGAATTAAATTTGCATCAAAAGAGATGGCTTGAGCTTCTTAAGGATTATGATATGAGTGTGCTTTACCATCCGGGTAAGGCAAATGTTGTAGAGGATGCACTTTGTAGATTGTCCATGGGTAGTGTGTCTTCAGTTGAAGACAGAAGGAAGGAATTGGTTAAGGAGGTTCAAAGGCTTGCTCGGTTGGGAGTTTTCCTTATGGACTCGACAGAAGGTGGTGTTATTGTTCATAATGGTTCCAAATCATCTTTGGTAGCTGAAGTGAAGGAAAAGCAAGATAGTGATCCCATTTTGCTTCAGCTAAAGGGTGCAGTCCATCGACAAAGAGTTGAGGTTTTCTCCCAGGGGGAGATGGTGTGCTTCATTATCGGGGTCGATTGTGTATGCCATATGTAGATGGGTTGAGACAACATATTTTCACTTAGGCTCATAGTTCTAGATATTCTATTCACCATGGTGCTACCAAGATGTACCGTGATCTATGAGAGGTCTATTGGTGGAATAGTATGAAGAGGGACATAGATGATTTTGTGGCTAAGTGTCCCAACTGTCAGTAAGTGATGGTAGAGCATCAGCGATCGGGTGGCATGACTCAGGATATTGACCTTCCTACTTGGAAGTGGTAAGCGATCAATATGGACTTCATTACAGGTTTTCCTCATACTCAAAGGCAACATGATTCCATTTGGGTGATTGTCGATTGGATGACTAAGTCATCCCACTTCTTGGCTGTTAAGACTACGAATTCAGCAGACGATTATGCCAGGATCTACATCCAATAGATATTCCAATTGCATGGTGTTCCATTGTCCATCATTTTAGATAGAGCTACTCAGTTTACCTCCTAGTTTTGGAGATTGTTTCAGAGAGGTCTTGGTACTTAGTTGAAGCTTAGCACAACTTTTCACCTATATACAGATGGCCAGGCAGAGCGTACTATTCAGACTTTGGAGGATATGTTGAGAGCTTGTGTGATTTATTTCAAAGGTAATTGGGATGATCACTTACCTCTTATCAAGTTTTCCTACAACAACAACTTCCATTCTAGCATCCAGATGGCTCCTTATGAGGCACTTTATGGCCGGAGGTGTAGGTCTCCTATTAGTTGGTTTGAGGTAGGTGAGGCAACCTTGATTGGTCCCGATTCGGTTCATAAGACTATGGAGAAGGTTCAACTTATTAGGGAGAGGTTAAGAACCGCTCAGAGTCGACATAAATTATATGCAGATGTGAGAAGAAGGGAATTGGAATTTTAAGTTGATGATTGGGTTTTACTTAAGGTGTCACCCATGAAGGGTGTGATGAGATTTGGCAAGAAAGGGAAGCTTATTCCCCATTTCGTAGGTCCTTATCGGATATTGAGGAGAGTTGGTAGCGTTGCTTATGAGTTGGATTTGCCAACAGAATTAGAAGTGGTTCATCTAGTTTTCCATATTTCCTTGTTGAAGAAGTGTGTTGGTGATCCGACCTTGATTATCCCTTTGGAGGATGTAGGTGTGAAGGATTGTCCCACTTATGAGGAGGTTCCTGTAGTGATCCTAGATCATCATATTCGGACGCTGAGAAATAAAAAGGTCACTTCGGTATAAGTTCTTTAGAGAAATCAGCTTGTTCAGGGAGCTACTTGGGAAGCAGAATCAGCTATGAAAGCCAAGTACCCTCATCTCTTTCCTTACGATCTAGTTTATGCTTTAGGTAGTAGTTTACTCATTAGTATGTCCATCCATCAATCTACCCTCATGATCTTAGTATGCATGCATGTTTTTTTCAAAGTTGATTCAGTCATGTTTTAAGTTGCAGGCTTAGTTTTCATGTTGTTCTTCAAATTTTGTGTCATTGATTTTTTGGGCTGTGTTCTCTTGAATTTTCCCTTGTTTAGTCTTCATTCGAGGATGAATAATTCCAAAGGGGAGATATTGTAACACCCCAGAAATAGAACCATCTTTCTAAGTTTAAACCTCTGGAAAATTTCATGTTTCCAGGAATTATGGGTCCAAACCACAGACCGTGGTTTGACTCCTGCAGTTCAAATTATGTTCTGAGAACCACAGGTTGATTCAATGGACCATAGTTTGGACCACGGACCATACTGTTAACTCGTGGAACCAAAACCAGAGATCAGTAATTTCCCCAGGAACTACGACTCAGGTCTACGGACCGTAGTTCATTCTACGGCCCATCCTGTTGACTCGTAGTTCCTTATCTGTAGCTTGAATGCTGAGCCTAGAACTATGGATTAGGTCTACAGGAATAGTCCAATTGACGAGTTATCTTGTTGACTCATGGTTTGCCTTCTGCATCCTAACTCTGTGACCAGGAACCACGAGTGGAAACCATGAGCCGTGGTTTGGTCTACGACTCGTGGAATCCATCTGTGAATCGTGAAAGTCATTTTTTCCCAGGTTTTTCTTAATTTAGTCCCAGGGGTATTTTTATAATCACCCACCATTTTAACTCCTAAGTGAGTTCATTTTGGTTGTTCTTAGCATAATTCTAAACCTATTAGCCTAAGTCCCTTCTCATTACCTCATTCATTTACGACATTGGGAAAAGAAATCCTTCAAGCTCTAAGTCTCAAGCTCCAAGTTCAAGCCTCCTTTTCTTTTTAATTTTAGTTGGGTTAGCATCAATCAAGGTATGTGGGCATTCATTAAGGGTTTCCTCTCACCCTTAAGGCCAAATCCCCAAATCTTTACTTTGATTTAGCAATTTATGAAATTAGGGTTCCTTACCCAAATTGAGGAAATGTTATGTGTTTTGTTTTAAAGCTTCAATTCATGATTTCTCATCTATTACCCATACCTTAATTGAAGTTTTATAAGTGTTTTTTTAAAGCCCATATGTTAAGTATGAATTTTAGCATGATTCCTTTGAATTGCCTGTCTTCGAGTAAAATCAGTATGTTTAGATAGCATTACCTTTATTTTCATGAAATTGCATACCTAATTCTTCAAGCTATGATTTTAGAAAGGAAGGTATATCTTGAATTATGGTTTTGCAAAGTTTTAAGATTTATGATTTATGAATTTGTATGACATCAGATGTCTCTATGCTTTATAAACAGATTTGACATTAGATATATCATTAGTTATGATCAGTTCTACATCAAGATATGCATCAGTATTATATGAGCTATACATATTATTTTGGGAGTAGTATTTAGCAGCGAGTTGGACAGGGTGAGAGTACCCTTAGTCCCAGAACTACGTGCCCCCATAGGTTATAAGTCCCCTCAGTGGGCATCAGATATAGTGATCATGCCACAGTCATGCCTTTATACCCTGGCAAGGCATATTGGGTCCTTTTGATAGGGAGTATACATCTGATTCCATATAGCTCACATGGTCTATGTCGATTAGAGAACCTCTCACAAAAATAGTATAAGGTTTTAAAATTCATTGATTCTTTGCCTTCAAACTTCAGAATTTTTATGATTACTTATGATATTTTGTATATCTTGCTTTGGCATTGCATTGAGTCTGATGCATTTCAGTTTTACACTTATAGCATGATTTCAGCTTTACAAGTTTATTTAGCATGCTTATCTCAGATTTATGCTTATCTCACATATTCAGTACATCCTATAGTACTGACGCATATCTTGTGTTGCATCCTCTTGATGATGCAGATTCAGGTACTCTTCATCAGGCTCGTGGCTAGATGAAGTCGGGTATCCAGATTCTGTTAGTGAGTCCTTATTCTTTGAGGACTAGTATTACCTTAGTTATGTTGTCTATCTTCCTTCAGATTTTTGAGTTCGTTGGGGGTCTTGTTCCATCAACTCTATGTGACAGTTTAGAGGTTTTTCATACATAGACAGTATTTGGGTCTTCTTCGAATCATGTTCATCTTGATTTTTTTCTTATGGATTGAGTTATCTAGTTTCTATTATGCTTCCGCTATGCTTATTTGATATACCTGAGTTATGCTATGACCAAGGGTTAGCTTGGGATACTTGTGGTCCCAGGTCTCGTGTTACTTTTAGGAGGTACCCTCACGGCGGGACACCAACTAAAGTAACAATTAAGGAATTCAAGAGGTGAACTTAACATAAATTAAATGGATAGAAACTTACAATTGAAATGGAGAAACAATCACGGGCAAGAAAAACATACCCTAGCACCACGGATTGAAGTTACACTAAGGGAGATGAAGCTTGGAGCTTATATAATGGAGGTTTTCAGTTTTGGGGTTTAGAAAATGAAGGGAGAAGAATATATACTCTCCAGGGGTCCTTCAATGTGATCACAAAGGGACCCCATATGGTCATCATGACCAGGCTAGATAGACCATCGCAATCGTGAGGACTAGCCATGCGGTCGTGAAGAACAAGATAAAAAGGGCTGAATCACGATCGAAAAGATATGCAACACGATTGCGTAGAACAACGGAACAGTGACAACATTGTTGTCACGAAGAGGGACTTCGCGATCGCGAAGAAAAAAGGTACCAGGTTCATAGTACCTTCATTGCGCTCACATGAAAGGAGCTCGTGGTTGCGAATAAGGCCTGAGGCTTATACCTGCAACAGCTACCAGCAGAAAACACAACAGGAAAAGTCTTGGAGTTGGCCCACAGTGTAACATCCCGTATTCCGCATATACTAGTCCTATTCATATATCACTTGATATAGCCTTGTCATATAGGTGAGGGACCGAGTTTATTATATGAGCAATGATAGTTTAATGTGTATTGGGAGGTGCTGTAATTCCCCATTCAGTTCAGCACGTAAACGGCCAAGTTAACCTCGACAAAAGTATTTAAACTCGAGATGGTAAGGTTGTATTTGAGTAAATATTTAGGGTGAAGTGTTAAGTTAAAGCAAAAGGGATTAGAAATTAGAAAATAGAAGAAAATAAGAGAGCTGCTTGCTTGACTTAACTAAGCTAGTAGGTGACAAGTAGGTGCATCACCTACTTTGACTTATTGACCAGCCTAAAGAACTAGGTAGGTGCATCACCCACTAAGACTATTTTGACTAGCTTAGAGGGCCAAGTACACCCATCACCCACTTGAATAAATTCTGGCCCAAAGAAGTGAAAGAAAGGGAATGAATTGGCAGCCAAGGCCCAATAAGGTTAAGTCCAACAAAGCCCATGTAAAATGGCCAAGTAGGTGTATCACCTTCTGGACATTTTGTGGCTCAAAATGAGCAAGGAAAGTCGGCCAAAGCAGCCCCCCTTTAAAGGGGTTAAGACCAGCTCATTTCACTCATTTTAACTTGAAAAAAAAACAGATTTTAGAAGTTCTTTCTCTCTCTCTCTTAGCTTCACATAGCAGCCATAAAATACCATTAGGGTTCTTAAGTATTCTCCCTCTTTTCAAGCTAAGTTGAAGGGGAGTTCAAGCTCTTGAAGAAGTACAAGTTAGAAGGACAGATTTTCAGAATTTAAGGTAAAGTTACTGCCCATTTTTACCCCTTTTTATATGCAAGTTTGATGGAGAATTCTGTATGTGTTTGTGTCAAGAACCATAGGGTAGTGATTGGAATCCTTGAGTTAAAATACTTTCTTATTATGTTTAAGGATGTTTGGGATTGTTTTAGGAGCGGTTTTATGTGTATATATTTGGGACAGCTTGGTTGAACTTGTAAAAGGGTGTGTGAGATTGTATTGAAGTATGGAAGGAGGGTGTGGTAATACACCACTTAATTGGGTGTTATGTTAACTTGCTGCCTGCACACCTTTGTATGTTATTTGGTATATGTTGTGAAGTCGAAAGAGTTTCAAGGGACCTTATGAGAAGGTCGTACAGTATGTAGATATGTTTAGAAGAGAAGAGGTGAAAGGAACACTCTTGGTTTGATCAATTACGAGCTTACTGCCTAGTAACTGATTTAGTGGGATCAAGTAGCCCAAATTAGTTAACTAGCTACTAATACTAGTTTTGCCACGTATTTCATTGTAGATAAATAATCTGAAAGAGGGAAGCTTAATTCGTTGTAATATCCGAGTTACACAACAAGGTATGTAAGGTTTCTCAGTTTCATATTCCTTGGCATGAACTCTTATATTTGTGTAACAACGAAGTGACTTTCCTAGTAAAGGTACTTTCAACAACAAGCTTTGTGAGTTATTCTCTAAGCCAAATGAGGTTCATTGTATCATATAAGCTCCTAAACAGTACGTTGATGTTACGTTTGTTCCTTATATCATTGTTACTGCCTTAAGTGCATGTCCACATGTCTTCTACTACTGGTCCATAGTTTTGAGCTCAATAAAGGCTACAACCACCAAAGTAACAATCTCAAAGATTAAAGAAACTAAATGAAGTAATCTGTATATGTGTGGGTGGCAGCCCAGGGGTGAAAGCCTAGCATGGGTCGATCCTATTTGTGTACTTATGGGTGGCAGCCTAGGGGCGAAAGCCTAGCATGGGTCGATCCCAATTTGTATATTTATGAGGGCAGCATCCCAAGGGTTAAATTGCCTAGCATGGGACTCCTCTTCTACCACTGATCAGTTGGTCACGTGTATTACATGCCTTACAATGATCATAAAGCAAAGAAGAGTAACCAAAGAACGTAATATACATGATTTCGCAAGTGTAAGCGAATGTGATCTTCTATTCTTATTTACATGTTTATGCCCTGATACCTTATTCTATTTGAGCTCTTGTTTACATATGGTTTACTTTATGCCTTACATATTCAGTACATTCTCTCGTACTGACGTCCCTCATGGGGATGCTGCATTTCATGCCGCAGGCACATGTACTCTGGCTAGTAGACCTCCCCAGTAGGAGCACATGACACTCGGCTGCTGTTGGTGAGCTCCAGGTTGATTCGGGGCTTTACCGAGTCTTTGGTATATATTTTAGGTATTGTATAGTTAAGGGTAAGGCGGGGCCCTGTCCCGACCTAAACTAAGTTTGTCTATCTTGTAGAGGCTTTGTAGACCAATGTTAAAGTAAAACTTAGTTATGTCTTTGCTCTTAACAGTTGTGGCCTCGATGGCCAGATCGTGTACATAAGTTTTGGGCCTATCTATGTTGGTCTTGTTATTCAGGCAGCTTATCTATAGTCAAAGCTTCTTAATTGTCATAGTTATATGCATGATGAATCACAGGTTATAAGCTGGTTCTCTCGGGCCTTTAGGGCATCGAGTGCCTGTCCGTCTAAATGTAATTTGAGGCGTGACAATACTAAATTGCAAAATCTCCAATATAACTATTTGGAGTGTATCCGGGTCTAAACCAGTGATTAGAATCTCGAAGTACGTGCCCAAAGTCTATCCGAGTCTAAATCAATAATAAATATCTCAAAACCCCAATAAAGGTGCCTAGAGTATATTCGGGTCTAAATTCATAGTAAAATATATCTAGCGCTACAGCTCAGCTGAGTCTAGTATCAGTGTGAAAAAAAGTAATAAAATCATCCTTTAATCTTGTTTACCCCAAGAAAATCCATAAAACTAGTTTCAAGTTCGTTTAGAATCTTTTATACTAAAAACGGGCCCTCGAGCCATGCAAAGTTTAGAAAAATTGTGATAGTTAAGCCTGCAGTCTTAGTAGTAGTAAATAATGCAGAAAACTCTTTATATGATATGATATGCCACAATACAATCAATAGCCCAATGGCTCACAATCAACCTATCGGCCCTGCACAGGCTCAGTCTGCTCTAAAACATAGATAACCAACCTAGAATCACAACTCAATGTTCGAAACTCACAAACATTCCCAAATATCCCACCATCTATGGTCCACAGGCATATACAAAGACCACACGGGGCAAAAAGGGTAATACTACAACACTAGATCAAATACTACAACCAATGTAAGAAAATAAGATGGACAGAAGAAACGAACAATGTTTGGGGTGCCATCTTAGAATACCCAACCAAAGGATACTAATTAATGCAATTATGGCCTATATACGCAAAGTATAAGGTAGGGAAAATCATAACCTACTTCTTGTCCAATGACAAGCTGCTGAAACAACATCGTCTAAGCCCGAACTGCTCTAAGAAGCCCCAAATTGCGAACAAACTATAAATAACATATTCTATGCATCAATATGAAGCTAACGGTACCCATATTGTTAAAATTTTAGCCAAGTCAAAATCCAGGTCAAAAGCGGGTCCATGGGCTCTGTAACCTAAAACAGGAAACAAAAATCACCACGAGGTTCCCAACCTCACCAGGAACACATACTCCAAAAATGAGCATAAATTGAGAAGGAAAAAGGGGTAAAACAACTCCTATAACTCAGGAATTAAAAGAGGGAAATCAAATGGAATTCGACAGAAATAAAGGATGGAAACTTACAATTTACGATGGAGAATCATTCATGGGCAAGGAAAAAATCACCCCTACGCTTTATGAAAAACCCACTATGGATTTTGGGCTTAGAGCTCTAAAATAATGGTGAAAATACAGATGAAATAAAAAAGAAATGACAGAGAGAATAGAAATAATGCCAGGGATTTCTTCATCTCTATCGCGAGAAAAACCCTTGAAATTGCGATAACCAAGCTGGGTTTCTTTATCACTATCATGAGAAAACCCATTGAGATCGCGATGACCAAGCTGTCTTTCTTCATTGCTATCACGAGAAAAACCCTCAAGATCGCGATGACCAAGTTGTCTTTCTTTATTGCTATCTGATAATGCTCAATTAACACTCTCCATATGGAGTTGAAGGCGATCGTTAAGCAATTTTTTTTATAATTTTCGATGGGAGTCTGGGTCAATCCCACAGAAAAATGGTAGAGTTGCCTATAAGATTGTCGTATATCAATCACCAATAGAGTCAATGTTCAAATTACAATAAAAGTAAAAAGGGGAGAAATCAGGGAATTGGGAAATCTATCACAATTCCTAATTTAGCTTAAAAACGTAAAGAAAACATGGATTTGTAACTAGAGAGAGGATGACTATGGGTATGTTTCTGATGGGACTTAAGCATGGGCTAAGATACTCGCTTAATTCTGCAAATTCTTGTTAAACGACATGGATAACATTGGTTTTAATTATGAATGTCAATTTTTCGATCCAAAAATCATATTTTCGATGGTCTTTATTCAGGCACCATGGTTTCAATCATAACCAACCAATTTTAGGTTTTGGGGAAGTCACACTGTTTCTAGTTTAGACTCTTAAATGGGTGTTTTCGGCGATTGAACTATTTTTAGCATCAATCTAGGTGGAAATCCGAAGTACCCACTAGTAAATTCTCATCCAGAATTACGAACCTCTTTCTCAAGCAAGAACACAATCAAGTAATTTCAATCAATGTTTGCAATCATTAATTTTAGATTTAAAACATAGAGAATTCACTAGACCTATATAAATTTAGCAATTATAAGCACAATTAAATAGGAACCATACCCAATTTTAAACACCCATCATAAACACACCCCTAGACAAGGAAACTTAGCCACTTATGCTAAAGGAGTACAAAATAATACCAAATGGGTAATTCAAATTCCCTTTCATTAATGGAAGAAGTTACCAATATCAAAGCTCAATTTACAAAACTATGGTGAATCCAAGGTTAAAGTTGGAGAGAATAGTGTGAAACCCTCTATCTTTCCTTGGGAGAGAAAACTAGTTCAATGCTCATAAATCTATTAAGAACTATTAAAAACTATGCCTAAATTGGGTTTTAGAATGTAGTCAATTCGTCACATAAAAGTGGATAAAAATTCCCCTCGAGAGCTATGTGCCGTGATGTGCATTTCGCACATCTCATTGGGCGCATTGAATAGTTCCATCTAAGCAAACCAGTGACTTGGCTTCATTTTTTAGTGTTGTGCAAAATGGGGTGTGGACCGCACCAGGCATTGTGTGTGTCACACGGTGGCTGCACCCTTTAGCATATTCTTCATCTTTATTTGATCTTCATGTGGAGCGAGGTGCAGACCGCACCAATCATAGTGCATCTCGCACGACAGCCGCACCTTTTCGCAGAATCTCCATCTCTTTTGAGTAACTTCACACTTCAATTCCTTTTGAGCTCTTTTGAGTCTAATTCCTTGTTTTCTACTTCTGACCAAGAGTATTTGCATTCATATCAATAAAGGCCATAAGAACCTCTAAATCTTATCAAAAAATAGCAATAATTCATGATTATAGGCTCAATAAGTTTGTAGATTACCGACTTATCAAACCCTCAAACTTGAACTATTGCTTGTCCTCAAGCAAGATACTCACAAGTTAAGGAATGAATTATGCTCCAAAATTCAATCAAGGCATAAAAGATTAATTTAATCTAAAGACTAAGAAAAATAACAAACAAAAAGAATCATACAAAAGACTCAACTATCATGCTTATCTCAATTTGGACCACCAAATTATCAAGGCAAATGATCATTTCAAAACTTTCATAAAAAGACTTCATTTCACATTCAAAGCAAGGGAAATCATCATCCAAAACAAGCTTAAGCTTCTCAAGTCATTGGCATGGACCATCAAGGTTTGCCTTGAGATTCGCTACACAACTTATATTATTCATTCCTCTCAATTGAAATAGAGACTTCATATTTCAATTCAAGTGCATGATGTTACTCACCACAAGAGAGAATCCCACTCACAATCATGCAATTCACAATATAAGAAATTATAAGAGAACCAAAAAAGGCACTCACTCTCTCAAGGAAGTTCAAGCTCACACATGTCGAACCATATGCTTGCCCTTCATATAAATTGCCACTAATGTAGAGTGACCAATCTTGGAATTACAAAGGAATTGTAGGTTATTATGTTGGCTAGGGCTAAGGTGAGGATTGCATTTGGCTCAAGTGACTAAACCTCCCTAACGCTCTTTGTTATTATTTTGAACACCACTGTCATTTTTGAACTTTGATTTCACCTTATTTCTCCCTCACACAACCCAAGCTTTTCCCTACAATCTTGATCATTCAACCTCCTTGTATCACCTTCCTTTGGTAGCACCAATTCTTTTTCAAATTATTTTGCTTATTGCATTTGGTGTTTTGAAGTAATTTCAATCCAACATAAGGTGCTACCTTACACTTGAAGTACATTCCTTTTCTTCTCCACATTGAGTAAATACACCCCCAAACTTAGGCATTTGCCTATGTTATCATTTCAAGTTTCCCCTTCCAAACATAGGCTTTTTGCCTATGTTTAACTTTCGAGCCACTAGGGAGGATTGGTGCAAGAATAGAAGTTCCAAAAAGGGTTAAGGTGTTAACAAAGTGCCAAATAAAGGTCACAAGCTCAAAGAGGTTCAGTAAGGACAATGTCAAGGAAAGTCATTTGGGTGAAGTGGCCATTCAAAAAGGGCCTAAAGATCATCTTTCAAGCTCGGTTACATCTAAAATTTTGCCTTGAATCATATTTGGGGTGAGTTCTAGACGACAAACATGCACAAGAATCAACTGATAGCCTCACCACACAAGGCACAATCACATCCCAAGAACTCTCCACATTAGTCTCTAAATCAATTGGGACAAATGACTTTGACAAGCTATTCTAAGTTTATTACACACTCGTTTGTGAATCAATCAAGCCAAATCGAGAGTGTGCAAGTCATGACAAGAGAATGCTTTCTTCAAAATGCATTTTCCCTCTTTCCTCAATTTTCAAAAACTTCTTGATAAGAAATTTTTTCAGTGGGTCCATTTCAGGACAAGCAAAGCACAGACTCAAGTTAAAACTTAAACTTTGCATTTTTCCTTAAGAAAGTTGTCTCGCAATCTATCATAGGAAAACACCAACCCGGTTCGACATAAAATTAACAAAACAAAAATTAAGAATTTTTTTTTGATCCTTGGGAAAGAACCATGGTATTAAGAATGCCCTCGAGGTTTATTGCTACTCTACTATTGACAAGGCGATTCTAAGCAATCGATCAATTTAGGTGCAATTTAAGCATAACCCCCAAAGTTAAATGGAATATTATCCTCAATTACACTTGAGTTTAAAGAGAAGAGCGCACTCCCTGAGGCATTGCACGAAGCACACATAGGATAGGGCGTAACGCCTTAGTAATCGCATAAGCAGGTAAGGAGGTTATTGCTAGTAGTCTGCCGGCTGCTGTGTTAAATGTCATGTGAAGTGCACAATGAGGTGTGCAAAATTCCATGACTACTGCTTGGCGGGCTAAAATTTCAGAGGAATTGCTAGTGTTCTAGTTTGTAGTGCAAAATGTTATGCAACGGGTACAGTTGATGATGTGGACCGCATGCCAATCGCATGTCAAGGTCCTAAACATGTTGATATTTTCCAGTGTTCTGTCTCTGTCATGCAAACTATGGTGCGATATGCATAATGTGATGTGTGATGCATGTCCCAGTGCATGTGGTCTTGAATGCTAATGGTGAATCTGTTATGAAGTGCGATGTCCCGTGCGAAGCACACATCTTAATGTGGATTTCACCTATTTCGTGTATGAAGTGGCTCAATTCCTATGCGTCATTCCAAAATCCCTAGATTGGTTCCTACCTACAAACTTTAATAAAAACAACACACAAAGTAACACCAAAAAGAAAAATGTGCAAAATAAGGGTAAATGCTTGGGTTGCCTTTCAAGAAGCGCTTGGTCTAACATCATGGCTAGACGATGGTACCTTTTACTCATGGTTTGTCGAGGTAGATTGCTTCTAAGAGTGCAACTTCTTCATGTATGCCCAAATACTTCTAGACTCGCTGACCATTTTCTTTAGAAGTTCAGCCATTTTCAGCTTTGAGCTCTATTGCTCCATTTGAGAATACTTGAAACACTTTGAAGGGGCCAGACCATTTGGATTTTAATTTCCTCGGAAAAAGATGGAGCCTAGAGTTAAACAATAGCACCCAATCTCCTAGAGAAAACTCACGCTTGAGAATTTGTTGATCATAGTAGTACTTCATAAGGGACTTGTAGAGTGAGGCTATTTCATAAGATCGCATTTGAAAATCATCTAGCTCGTTAAGACCCTTTACTCTCGTTTGAGCGGCTTTTTCCCAGTCCAAATTCAGTTTTTTCAAAGCCCACAAGGCTTTATGTCTAGTTCCACCGGTAGGTAACATGAATTCCCAAAGACCATATGGTAAGGAGATGTTCTAATCAAGGTTTTGTAGGCTGTCTGATAGGCCCATAGTGCATCATCCAACTTCTGTGCCCAATCTGTTCTGTTGATGTTTACCGATTTTGTAAAAATGGCTTTTATTTTCTTGTTGGACACTTCAACCTACTCGCTTGTTTGTGGGTGTAAGGGGTAGCAACTTTATTCTTGACTCCATACTTTTTAAGTAGAGCACTAAATAATTTGTTACAAAAATAGGATCCCCCATAACTAATGATAGCGGGGGGTGCCAAACCAAAAAAATATATTCTTTTTGAGGAACGATGTGATGCTCTTTCTCTTATTATTTGGTAGCGCCACAACTTCTACCCAATTTGAAACATTGTCTATAGCCACAAGAATGAATGTATTCCCATGTGAACTCACAAACGGCCCCATAAAGTTGATGCCCCAAACATCAAATAACTCAACTTCAAGGATTAGCATCAATGGGAGTTCGTGGCATCGAGACACCCCCCCTTCGCACTGACATTTGTCATATTCCTTCACTAAATCATGGATATCTTGAAAAAGTATCAATCAATAAAACTTACTTTGCAATACCTTTGATGCCATTGGTACACCCCCGTGGTGACCACCGACGGGTGAAGAATGGCAAGCCTTAAGGATGGGTATCATTTCAATCTTGGGTATGCACCTCTGGATAATGCTTTACACCAGCGCAAACCCGAAAAAGGTACGGTTTGTCCCAGAAAAACATCTAAACATCATGAATAAACTTTTTTTTCTGGTGTGATGTTAAATCATCCGATAATAAGTCACTAGCTAAAAATTTGCTAAGTCAGCAAACCATGGTGTAAGATCGTGCGAGGAAACCAAAATGTGTTCGTCGGGGAATGAATCATTTATTTAAAGTTACCCCATGGGCCTTCCCTCTTCTTCTAATCTCGATAAGTGATCTGCCACTTGATTCTCACATCCCCTTTGATCTTTTACTTCAAAATAGAATTCTTAGAGTAACAAGACCAAATGAATTAGCTGGGGCTTGGCTTCTTTCTTTCTCATCAATTACCTGATCATTGCATGCTCCGTATGCACAATAACCTTGGTCCCCAAAAGGTATGCCCAAAACTTTACAAAGGCAAACACCACAACTAACAACTCTTGCTCTATTATAGTGTAATTCTTTTGGGATGTTGCAGTGTTTTTATTGCATAATAGATTGGGTGGAAGAGTTTCTCCTTTCATTGACGAAGTACATCCTCTAAAGCCACACCACTGGCGTCGCACATAAGCTCGAATGACTTTGACCAATCTGGTGTGATAATGATGGGGGTTGATGTCCACTTCTCTTTCAATGTGAGGAACGCCGTCATGCAACTACTATCAAAGTCGAACTTTCTTTCTTTTTCAAGCAACTTACACAAGGGATAATCCATCTTCGAAAAATCCTTGATGAAGCACCTATAAAACCCAGTGTGGCCTAGGAAACTCTGTATTCCTTTCACAGTTTTTGGAGAGGTTAACTTGGAGATTACCTCAATTTTTTATTGGTCAACTTCAAGCCTTTTTTTGGATATTTTGTGACCCAATACTATTACCTCTTTCACCATAAAATGGCACTTTTCCCAATTCAACACCAAGTTTATTTCCTCGTATCGTTTGAGTACTTCTTCTAAATGCACCAAGTAGTCATCAAACTCATCCCCAAGTACTAAAAAATCATCCATAAATATATCCATAGTCTTCAACCATGTCAGAGAAGATGGACATCATACATTGTTGGAACGTGGCTGGGGCTTTGCACAGACCAAAAGTCATCCTTTTAAACGTGAAAATCCCATAAGGGCATGTGAAAGTTGTCTTCTCCTGGTCATCTGGAGCAATAAAGATTTGATTGTATCCGGAGTATCCATCATGGAAACAATAGAAGCCACGGCCTGCCAATCTATCAAGCATTTGGTCCATGAAAGAAAGGAGGAAATGATTCTTTTCAGTCCAAGAATTAAACTTTCGGTAGTCCATGCATACTTGCCATCTGGTTATCGGTCTCAACGCTATCATCTCTTCTTTTTCATTAGGCATAACAGTAATCCCCCCTTTTTGTTGCACACATTGGACTGGGCTAACCCAAGTACTGTCAGAAATTAGGAAAACCACTCCTACATCTAACAACTTTATTATTTCCTTCTTGACCACCTCTTGAATGGGTGAATTCAGCCTTTTTTGATGTTAAATCGACGGTTTGCATTCTTCTTTAAGATTGATTTGTGTGTGCATATTCCTGAGGGTATGCCAATTATGTCGTCAATAGTCCACCCAAGTCCCCTAATGTTCCTTTTTTAAACTTTGAGCAATGCCTCTACTTGTTTTTCACTCAATTTATTAGAGATAATCACTGGCAATATCTCATTAGAACCCAAATAAGCATACTTCAAATATGATGGCAAAGGATTTAACTCCAACATTGGTGGTTCGACAAAGGAAGGTTTGGAAGTAGGAGTTTGTCGGTTCTTCAAGTCAAGGTCAAGCTTCTTCTGATGGTAGGGGTAGGACCATTCCTACTAAAGCACAACATACTTCATCGTATTCATCCATTCCCTCACAATCATAATTTAATAGAACGACTTCCAATTCTTCATCCATGAATCCTTCTTTAACATGTAATTCAATGCTCTCCTCGATTTTGTTTATTGCAAATGCCATATGAAGGTCATTTGGTTGTTTTATGGACCGACATACATCAAAGGTTGCCTCTTCTTTATTCATGGAGAACATAAATTCCCCCAATTTCATTTCAATTAATGTGTGCCCCATTTTTAGACATGGCTGACCCAGAACAATCGGTATTTCAAAGTCCCCAGTGCAATCAAGGATAACAAAATCTAGAGGGAAGACAAGCTAACCCACTTTTACCAAAATGTCATACCCAATTCCCACGGGACATTTCATCAACCGGTCTGCCATGAGCTCTTTCATGTTTGTGATGGTGGGTTGGCCAAGATCCAATCGTCTAAAGGTGGTTAACGATATTAAGTTCACACTCGCATTTTTATCACAGGCAAACTTTGTTGATCTATGCACCCCATTCGCATCACAAAAGGTGTACACACTCGGAGTCACCTCATCATTAACAAATTTACCTGACAATATTGCACTACTTGGAGGGGACATGTGAACGACCCCATAGTCTTCAAAACTATTTGTAGTGCATATTTCTTTCATGAATTTGGCATACTCGGGAATTTTATTGAATGCCTCACTCCATGGAACATTGACAATTATTTTCCTTAACATAGCCTCAAATCCTCCCGATTGTTCACTTTCTTTCTCTTGCAAAAGTTGCTTGAAGGAAAGAAGGTGGACATTTAGGAAAGGGCTTGCAAACCTTGGGCACCTTATTTCGATAATCTAGAGTTTGTGATAACCCATTACCCAAAGTCCTCTTGTTTCTAGGCATACTCAAATTTGGCTTTGCAATCTCCATGGGGTTAGCTAGATCTCTCACTTCATCTATTTCTTCATCTTTCTTTAATAGCTCAGATTCGAATTGGGAAGTGAGCCATACCATTCTATCTTTGAGTAATTTGATGGCGATGGAGTGGAAATGCACAGTCTGAGCTAGACTCCAAAGATCGTATCTCAACTCTCTGATGCCTTCGTCAATGGACTCCACATTTTCTAGCACTTTCACAAGCATATTTTCGACCCAAGAACCATCATTTTTCACATTTCAACCTTGATTCCCATGATATTGTCTCCCCAAACTTGGGCTTGCTTTTTGGAGACTTCCATGGGAACCCATCTCATAGTTTTCAGCCAATGCTTCTTCCCTATTTTCACTAGGACAATCCACATCTTCTACTAATTTCACAGCCCCAACAATGCCAATGATATTAACCGTCTCAAACATATGGATTATCACACACATGGTCAAAAATTAAAGAAGTGTTTTAGCGAGTGATAGCTCTCTATCCCTTTTTGCACCATTCCTCCTCTATTCATCAAGTAGTGTAGCAGAGGTCGCACCCATTGCTCCCTCGGCTACCCACATATTTCACTTATGGCCCAGTATAGTCACCCTCGCTAGTGCAAATGGGCCGAGTAAGAAGTATTTGGCAACTACATTCTAAGGATCTTTGTATGGGACCTGTTCAAAAGTCACAAACAATAAACAAATTAAAAACAAACAAAAACTCACAAAGTGATTTAAAATATCAATCAAAAAGGCTACTAAAAACCAAGTCCTCAGCAATGGCACCATTTTTTATAATGGCCAAGTAACACTCTCTATATGGAGGTGAAGGCGATCGTTAAGCAAAACAAAGTTTATAACTAGTGATGGGAGTCAGGGTCGATCCCACAAAGAAATGGTATAGTTGCCTATAAGATTATCATATATCAATCACCAATAGAGTCAATGTTCAAATAACAATAAAAGTAAAAAAGGGGGAAATCAGGGAATTTGGAAATCAGTTACAATTTGCAATTCAACTTAAAAACATAAAGAAAACACGGATTTGTAACAAGAGAGAGAACGACTTGGGGTATGTTTCTGATGGGACTTATGCATGGGTTAAGACACTCGCTTAATTGTACAAATTCTTGTTAAACAACATAGTTAGCATTGGTTGTAGTTATGAATGTCAATCTTTCGATCCAACAATCATATTTTTGATTTTGTTTGTTCAAGCACTATAGTTTCAATAATAACCAACCAATTTTAGGTTTTGGGGAAGTCACACTATTTCTAGCTTAGGATCTTAAATGGATATTTTCGACGATTGAATTATTTCTAGCCTCAATCTAGGTGGAAATTCCAAGTACCCACTAGTGAATTCTCATCTTGAATTATGAACCTTTTTCTCAAGCAAGAACACAATCAAGTAATTTCAATCAATGTTTGCAACCATTAATTTTAGAGTTAAAACATGGAGAATTCACTAGACCCATATCAATTTAGCAATTATAAACACAATTAAACAAGACCTATACCTAATTTTAAATATCCATCATCAACACACCCCTAGACAAGGAGACTTAGACACTTATGCTAAAGAATAAGAAATAATACAAAATAGGTAATTCAAATTCCCTTTCATTAATGGAAGAAGTTTCCAATATCCAAGCTCAATTTACAAAACTATGGTGAATCCAAGGTTGAAGATGGAGAGAATAGAGTAAAACTCTCTATCTTTCCTTGGGAGAGAAAACTTGTTTAATACTCAAAAAACTATTCACAACTATTAAAAACTATGCCTAAATTGGGTTTTAGAATGTTCCCAATTCATCACATAAAAGTGAATAAAAATTCCCCTCAAAAGTTATGCGCTGCAATGTGCATTTTGCACATCTAAATATGCACATCGCACAACTCTGTCTCAGCGAAACAGTGACTTAACTTGATCTTTGAGTATTGTGAAAAGTGGGGTGAGGACCGCACTAGGCATTGTGCATGTCGCACGGCGACCATACCCCTTAGAAAATTGTTCTTCTTCCTTTGATCTTCATGCGGAGAGAGGTGCGGACCGCACAAAGCATTGTGCATGTTGCACGGCGGCTGTGTTCCACTTGGAAAAATCTCCATCTCTTTTGATCAACTTCAAACTTCAACTCTTTTTGAGCTCTTTTGGGTCCAATTCCTTGTTTTCTACTTTTAACCAAGAGTACCTGCATTCATATCAATAAAGGATATAAGAACCTTTCAATCTTATCAAAACATAGCAATAATTCATGATTAAAGGCTCAATAAGTTAGTAGATTACTGACTTACCACTATCTCAAGAAAATCCTTCGAGATCACGATGATCAAAAAGTCAAACCTTCAAGATTATGATGGTTTTCTTCAAGATCATGATGCATAAATTTCAGCCATACTAGCAACTGAAAACAAGAAGTTCACCAAGGCTAAAATTTCACCGGATGGACCCTCAAGATCTATCTGGGGTCCCGTGAATGTAAACAAACCATACTACCCAACTAAAAAAAGCATTCTAGACTCAATAGAATTGACAAAATTCCCAATGGAGGTCGATTTAATGAAAAGTGGGCGTCATGCCCAAAAACTAACCTTTAACTAAAACGAAACCCAATACTCTAAAATAAGTCCAAAAGCCTCAGGACCCGAATCAAAGGTCCCTCTAGCCAAAAGTAAACATTCCAAAGCTAACATTGCTGATGGAATTTCCATCCAAGTCCATCTTCACCAGATGTTGACCAAAGTCAACCTTACAAGCCCAATTGGGTTAAAAATATAGAAAGAGAGATAATTTCAAACTCAAAGCTCCCATACCCCGACCAAGTGTCCAACTAGACCAAAGTCCATCCTTTGGAGCTTACAGAACTGTCAAAATTTTATTTTGAGTGCGATTGCTAAGAGTGTTGACTAAAGTCAATAATTTCCTAAGTTAAAGCTCTAAAATAGAGAAATGGTCATAACGACCCAAAGAATGTCCCGAGCACAAAACTATCGGTCCTAGAAAGTGATAAAAAACTTGTGTCCACTTTAAGAAAGCTCTAATAGTGCAAAGAAGGTGAAAATGTGAACATGACCAGAAGAGTCATTACACAAATTATTATTATTATTTTTATTTTATTTTTGTGTCAAACTGGGTTGGTGTTTCTCTATGATAGATTAACAGATGAATTTCTTAATGGAAAAATCCAAGTTTTATTTTTAAATTAAGTCCGTGTTTTGCTTATCTCGAAATAGGCCCACCAAAAATTTTCTTGGCAAGAAATTTTGCAAATTAAAGGGAAGAGGGAAAATGATTTTTAAAAGCATTCTCTTGTCATGACTCACACATTTTACATTTGGCTTGATTGATTCACAAATAAGTGTGTAAAAAAACTCAGAATAGCTTGTCAAAAGTCATTTATCCCAATTGATTTTGAGACTAATTATGCAATTCTTGTGTTGTGATGCCTTGTGTGGTAAGGTTGTACTTTGTTCTTGTGTGTATGTGCTATCTATAACTTGCCCCGAATGTGAGTGAAGGTGAAATATTAGATATCACAGAGCTTAGAAGATGACTGTAACACCCCAGAATTTGATCCAGCTTTCAAACTTGGGAAATCTAAAAGTTTTGTTTTGTCTCAAGAATTACGGGTCAAAACCATGGGCCATGGTTTGAACCATGAGTATATGTTGGTTCAGCCTCTAGTCTGAGAACCACGAGTGGGTTCTATGGACCGTATTTCAATCTACGACCCATCCTGTCCACTTGTGGAATCAGATTAGAGGGCTGACAGTTTCCCCACGAAACCACGAATGGGTCTATAGATCGTAGTTTATTCTACGGTCCATCTTGTTGATTCGTAGAACATCTTCTACAGTTGATCAATTGGGCCAGGAATCATGAGTCGTGGTTCAGTCTATGGCTCATGGATTGCAACCGTTATTCCTATATTTGAGATTTTTAATAGCTTTTCTTTAATTAAATCCCTGAGGTATTTTTGTAATTACCCACCCTTTTAACTCTTAAGTGAGGTCATTTTGGCTGCTTTTAGTAGGGTTTCTACTCTTATAAGCCTAATTCTTTCATTATTCCTCATTCATCTACCAAAAGAGGAATAGAACTCCTTCAAGCTCCAAGTTCAAGCCTCCATTTCTTTTCATCTAAGATCAAGCAAGCTTCAATAAGGTATGTAGGTATTCAATAAGAGATTCCCTTCATCCTTATTCCCAAAACCCCATGTTTTACTTTGATTTATGAAATTGTGAAATGAGTGTTCTTACCCAAATTGGGAAAAAGTTATGGGTCTTCTTTATAAGCATCAATTCAAGGTTTATCATTACGTATCTATGATTTAATTGAGGTTCCTTAATTAATTTCAAAAGTCCATGCATTAAAGATGATTTCTAGCATGATCCTATTGAATTGTATGTTTTCAAGTGAAAATTGGCATGTTTAGATAACATGACCTTATGTATTTATAAAATTGCATGCCTAATTCTTCAAGCTAGGAATTTAGTAAGGAAAGTATGTTTTGAATTATGGCTATGCTAAGTTTTAAGACTTATGATATGTGAATTGCATGACATTATATATGTCCTGATGCTTTTCAAACAGATTTGGCATTAGATATTTCACAAGTATGAATTAAGCTATATATATATATATATTTTGGGAGTAGTATTTAGCACCGAGTTGGACTAGGGTTTATCATATCCTTAAGTCCCAAAACTACATTGCCACCATAGGTTGTCCTCTGTGGCTTATGATAGGATCCTAATAGATAAGGTTCTAACCTTGGCCGGTTGGGACAACCTTTTTTTGTGTGGGTGTGTGATGCTGGACTCCATGTAGCTCATCATGGTTTATGTAGGTTAAGAGAAACTCCCGTATGAATATTTTTAAGTTTTCTATGTCTTATGATATCTTATTTTGAGGTTTGACTTCCATCTCATGCGTTATCTTTCAACTTTGATATTTTCTTATGATTTCTCTATTTAAGCATGAACTCAGTTTTAAGTATGTTTCATCATGATTTTGCATATCTCATATACTTAGTACATCCTATAGTACAAACACATATTCTAGCATTGCATCCTTTAATGATGCAAATTCAGGTTCAGACCCTCAGATTCGTGGCTAGAGGTTAGTAGGTGTCCCAGCTTTGAGTGGTGAGTCCTCATCCTTCGAGGACTAGTGTCAAATTAGCTACTTCTATGGTTTCTTCTTAGTATTTAGAGTTAATTGGGGTCTTGTTCTAGCAACTCATTATTTTGTTTAGAGGATTTTCAGACATAGTTCGAGATTCTATATTCGAGGCTTTGGATTTTACTATGTTTATAATTTGATTTGTTGATGACTCAATTTGTTTATCTCTTTAGTTTAATGCTTCTGCTAAGTTTATCTATGTTTTCTTAAGTCATGCTATGGCCAACGGTTAACTTGGGGAACTTGTGGTCTCGTGTCCCGTGTTATGCCTAGTGGGTAGCCTCGGGGCGTGACAAACTTTGTATTAGAGCATCAGGTTGAAGAGTCCTATGGTTTTTGAAAGCTACATCGAGTAGAGTCTCTTTCATGTGTGTGAAGCATGCCACAATTCTGAGAGGGAAGCTACGAGGTATCTTCGGAAAAACTTCACTTCTTTCATGATCAATATCGTGCGATAGAGTTTAACTCTATTAACCCTCTAATCCATTCTTTATGCATTTCAAATTATGCCTTCTCGCCATGCCATGCCTCGCCGAGCCACTCTAAATGTTAACCCTCCAATTCCAGTCCCCGAGGTCACAAATGTGGAGTTCAGAAATGCTATTCATATGCTAGCTCATACCATGGCTGCTCAGGATAATCAGTAGGCCCCTATCCCCATCCACTCCCAAGGTGGAGTTTTGGCCCGAGTCCCAGATTTCATTCGCATGAACCCTTCTGAGTTCTGGGGTTCAAAAGTTGGTGAGGATTTGCAAAATTTCTTGGATGAGGTAAAAAGATCTTTAGTATAATGCAAGTGGGTGGTGTTGATGGTATTGAGCTAGCTTTCTATCAACTCAAGGACGTGGCTCATATTTGGTTCACTCAATAGAGGAAGTCTAGGGATAGGGATGTGGTCCCTATGACTTTGGAATGCTTTGAGAGGTCTTTTCTTGACCGGTTTCTTCTGAGAGAGATGAGGCAAGCTAAGGTCGAAGAGTTTGTGAATTTAAGGAAAGGTTTCATCATGGTGTAGGAGTATGGATTAAAGTTCACCCAGCTTTCTAGGTATGCTCCTTCCATGGTAGTTGACCTGTGGGATGAGATGAGTAAGTACGTTTATGGAGTATCATATTTTGTAAAGAAGGAGGGTAGGTCCCTGATGCTTTTGGGAGATATGGATATTTCTTGACTTTTGACTCATGCCCATCAGACTGAGGGAGACAAGTTTAGTGATATGCCAAGGGAGAACAAGAGGGTTAGATCAGAGAGTTCAGGTTTTGGCCATCAGAGGTCCGGAGGCGGACATCTCTCTTCATTCCAGAAGAAATCATCAGGGCCCATTCATTCTTTGGCTAGTGCTCCTGCCCAGGCCCCCAGGCCTTATCATGATCAGACGAGTAGAGGATCTGGTTTCTATTCATATAGAAGTGTTGCAAAAGGGACTCCTTACCCTACTTGCAACAAATATGGTAGAAGTCATCTTGGTGAGTATTTTGCTGGTTCAGGTGGATGCTTTGTGTGCAGTCAGGTTGGACAAAAGATTAAGGATTGCCCTTCAACTAAGAAGGGACAGAGAGGTAGTAGGACTCAGTCTGGTCTAGCAGCCCCAGGAGGTCGACCAGCACAGCAGGGCACTGCTTCTAGTTCTGGTGTTCAGTGCTAGAACCGCCTTTATGCCATGTCCTCTTGCTACGACCAGAGAGTTCACCAGAAGTTGTTACTGGTATGTTGAAAGTCTTCTCTCTCAATGTGTATGCTTTATTAGACCCAGGTGCCTACTTATCTTTTGTGACCCCTTATGTGGCTTGCAAGTTTGATATTAGTCCTGATCAGCTCTTAGAACCCTTATGTGTTTCTAATCCTGTTGGTGAGTCAGTCCTAGCCAAAAGAATCTACTAAAATTTACCTATCCCAGTCCTTCATAGAGTCACTTCAGCGGATATAGTAGAATTGGAGATGACTAATTTTGATGTTATTCTTTGTAGGGATTAGATGTATGCATATTATGCCTCGGTTGATTGTCATACTCGAGTTGTCAGTTTCAAATTCCCAAAAGAACCTTTCTTTAAGTGGCAAGGTAGTCCACCATCCTCAAAGGGTCATTTCATAACTTATCTTAAAGCTAGGAAGATAATTTCTAAAGGTTTTATTTATCATATAGTTTGGGTTATAGACACGGAGTCTGAAACCCCATCTCTTTAGTCAGTCCCGGTTGTAAGAAAATTTCCTGAAGTATTTCCCGAGGATTTACCCGGAGTCCCTCCTGAGCAGGAGATCAACTTTGGAATAGATCTTCTTCCAGATATGCATCCCATCTGTATTCCTCTCTATAGAATGTCTCCCACAGAACATAAGGAATTGAAGGATCAGTTGAACGACCTCATTGATAAGGGTTTTATTCGACCTAGTATCTCTTCATTGGGTGCTCCGATATTATTAGTGCAAAAGAAAGTAGGTTCCATCAGAATGTGTATCGACTATCGTCAGTTAAACAAGGTCATAATCAAAAATAAGTATCCATTCCTAGGATTGATGACTTGTTCAATTAGATTCAGGGTGCTAGTTACTTCTCCATGATTGACCTTAGGTTCGATTATCATCAGCTCCATGTTTGAGGGTGTGACATTCCAAAGATAGGCTTTAGAATTTTATGTGGTCATTATGAATTTGTGGTTATGTCTTTTGGTCTAAAGAATGCTCCTGCAGCCTTTATGTATTTGATGAACCGTGTATTCAAGCAGTATTTGGATATGTTTGTCATTGTGTTCATTGATGATATTCTTATCTATTCTCAGAGTAAGCAGGATTATGCAGACCATTTCAGAGTGGTGTTGCAAACTCTCAAGGACCGACAGTTATTTGCTAAGTTTAGCAAGTGTGAGTTTTGGATGTAGTCTGTTGCTTTTCTAGGTCATATAGTGACTAGAGATGGTATTCGAGTTGATTCTCAAAAGATTGAGGCAGTAAAGAGCTGGCCTAGACCCACTTCCCCATTTGATATTAGAAAGTTTTTGGGTTTGGCTGGTTACTATAGGAGATTTGTGGAAGGATATTCTTCCATTGCAGCCCCATTGACTCGGTTGACTCAGAAGAAGGTGAAATTTCAGTGGTCTGATCTGTGTGAGAAAAACTTTCAAGAATGGAAGCCTATTTCGAGACAAGCAACAACAGATTAAGAAAGGCGCCTCTCAATCTATCATAGGAAAACACCAACCCGGTTCATCACACTAAAACAAAAGAGAAGAAAAAAATATAATCAAAACTCTTGCTCCTTGGTAAAGAACCATAGTATTAAGAAAACTCTCGGAGTTTATTTCTAAACTACTATTAACAAGGACATATCCAAATTGCGCGTGAATAATTCATTCAAAACAAGCCTCAACGTAGGCGTTTAGGGAATTTGCAAAGCATGGGTAGTAAGACAATGGTGCATGTAAGACCAGCCTAGCAACACAATCACAATCAACAACAATCAAGCCCAAAAAGGGCACAAATAAGCTCAGAATAAAAATAAAAATAAAACATAACAACAAGGGCTCGACGAGGGCAATAAACATCATAATCATCCAAATATGCCCGACGAGGGCCGAATAAAATCTAGCAGAATGTCAACGAGGCCCAACAAGGGAGATTAAATATCTCAAACCCACTCATGGGCACCACCAAAAGCAAGTAAAACCACCCCCTCCCCATAAAAGGAGAATTGCCCTTAATGCTCTTAGTGCAATGGGAATAAGGGGTGGAACTCCCTGGAGGACTAGGCCTCATCATCATCATCATCTGCAGCTATCTCCTCATCTGAGGCTCCCTCACTCGGGCCATAACCACCCTTTCGGGAGTGCACAGAAAGTATGGAGGCATGGAGAACCCTCTAAAAATCTGGATCTTGATCATCCCCTAACTCTTGATCTTTATTGCCAGGATATCCTCATCCTCATAGGCTGCAAACAAGCTATACAAGGGTCTGGGAATGGAACGAGGTGGAGGTAAGGTAGTCATATCTGCTTCTACCATCGGAAGGCCTTTGGCTTTGTCAACATCTCTCTGGAGTGTTGTGATTGCTCCCTCCATGACATCAACCCTCTTACACAGTGTATTCAAGCTATACACCACACCCTTAACTGCATTCTTGATAGCCTTATTTATCATACCGGGTAGCTTCGAGGCTAGGTTGGCCAACTGCCGCTCATGGCTATGGGTTTTGTCCACCATGTCCTGAAGGCTACCTTTGGTCATAGAGGGTGCAGGGGCATGTGGATATGCCTCTGAGGTAGTACGAAAGGGAGATGAAGCGTCTTCCATAGCACCAAGATCATCATTATCAACCCCACTGAACTGCTCAACCCCTTGTCTCTTAAACTTGGGGGCGTTCCATTCTATTTTCTTGTCAAGATCTAATACACCAATGGCCAGAGTAGGAGTATCACAGTCGAAGAAAGGAACACTAGCTTGCATACAAAGTTTGCTAATTAACACCGAGAAGGGAAATGCATCACAACTCCTTCAAAATTTCCTATCACTAAGGCAATGACCTCACCCACATTGATATGATCTCCTACCATGATTGCAGCTACAAGCATGGCTCCATCATGTGTTATCTTTTGGTTGTTTTGAGAATGTATTAGATGGGAGTGCACAAGGTCATACAACATGTGTGCCTCAAAGTATAAAGTCAGGCGGAAAATTTCACCCCCTATAGTGGCCCAAGGATTTATATCAAGAGCAATGATGGGGGCAGCCCATTCGAGAGGTTTGCGCTTGAGAAGTATCTTCTCCATGAGGTCAGGTGCTGATTCAATTAGATTGCTCCAATAGATGGCATTAATTGCATCTAGAGTGATCTTGACTTCTTTTCCACGAACCATAATTGAGTCTAATGCGGAGAATTTCTCACAACCCCCTTTATGGCCTTTACCATCCTATGTGGCCTGATGTGACGGAAAGAACTCTCAAACATTATCCTTGTAATAGCTTCCGAGCACTTCCTGAAATGGTTTTCACTGATAGTTGGCAAACTGAGTGGGAATGTTGGGTAGATTGTCCCCCACCGCATTTAGGTTGAAGCTTTGTTCCTCATTGAAGGTCCTACCCCTATCACGATCATAGATCACTTTCATGCCCTCCATTCCAAACCAAACCCTCTCCTCCTCTAAGACTTGGTCATGGGAAGATGGGACTTTCTTTTTCCCTTTTGTAGCTAGCTTGGAGGAGGAGGGAGCAGTTGGCCTACATGAGCTTCTCTTGGCGTTACCCCTGTTAGAAGACATGTTCTGCATACAGAGATTGTGAGCAAAAAGTAAAAACAAAACCTAAGAAGAATTAGAAACCTACAAAAGATGGAATGTAACGGACTAGAAAAACAAAGTAGGTAATTGTTGGCTTATGCGGACCATATGTGAAACGCACCAGAGAGAGTGCGTATTTCATGTGCTTTTGCATAAGCAAATAGAAACCTACAGGGATTTTCCGTTGAGCTGCGAAGCTGATGCGATTTGCATCATCCAAAGTGCGTGTCACACCAGGTGTCGCCCCTCAGATCAGTGACTGGCCTTTTCTTTTAAACATGGTGCGATGCCTCATGGGACCCACACATCAAGATCTATGCATCTCATGCGAAACACACAAAGGCACAATTGGAATTTTTGGTTCCTTGTGTTCTTGTGAATTCCCCATGTGATCCATAGAGCAAGATGTACTTAGTCATTGGGCACCACCCAACAACCCAATCAACATTAAACAAGGGGGACAAGGGATCTCATGACCAAAACTTTTGGGTACTCAGGCTTCCCTGGATTTTCATTGACACAATAACAAGCAAGAAAGGAACTCAACAACTTCCCTTAAGATGTACGTTACCCCGTCTATCATCAAAAACATAAAGCCCTCACTTGCACAATGGACACCTACAATTTTGGTAACAATTCACCCCCTCCCCGCACAAGATCATATATCCCAAATAGAATGCTCAATAAAACTCATAGGTATACAATCAGAAAAACTCATCCTCCATATCAAATTTTCACAAAAACCTCATGACAAATGACGATTTGCCCTTAAGAACGACGTCACCAATCTATCACCGGGCCAAATTATTCATTCATCACAAGTGGGTTACTCATACTTCACCCCAACACATAATTCAATGCTAAAAATCACTACCAATCAACATGCATTACCAAAATTAAAGTTCTACCAAGTTGACACATAGCAATATCATCAATACAACTTAGAATTGGGGACCCAAAATTTTCGGATCTCACCTAAAATCAACATGGCCATTCTACTAAGCATTCTTCATAATATGAGTTCCCAACCTTCATAAAAACAAGTATTTAACATCGAGGAACTTACCAAAAGTGAAGATTATGAATAGATGAGTGAAAATTGAAGTTTTTTCTTCTTCAACAATGGTGAACCACGAAACCCTTTCGGAGAGATAATAATGGCAATGGTGATAGAGTGGTGGAGATGGTGGGTGAGAGGAGGAGATGATTTTGGGGAGGTTTGAGGGATTTAGAGAGATTTTTGGGAGAAATTTTTGAGAGTTTTAGGAAAATATGGTGGCAGAGAAAAAGAAGAGACAGTTTTAAAAGAAAAAGAAGAAGAAAGGTAGGTCGGGTCATCGTTGGGTTGGGTCGGTCAACGGGTTAGGTCAATTAAAATTCAAACTTACCGCTTGTGTGCCGCGACATGCGATTCAAACCAGAAAAGGTGCGGATCACATGGCATTTTGCACATGCCCTTTTTTCTCCCCTGAGTTTTCCCAGGCATTTGTATCACCATGCAATTGGAGGTGCAAAGTGCACTTGGGATAGTGCGGTCCGCATAGCCCAGCGCACGCTACCTCAAATTTTTCAAATTTCCTTCAGGCCTTCTGCTTTGGCATGCGGTGTGTTGTGTGACACGCACAATTTCTTGTGCGGTATGCACAGCCTGCCGCACAACCCATTTTTGCGCTGCTTTCCCTTGTTCATTTTTCCATCCATGTATTCCCTACAAAAACATCAAAAGCAACAAAAGATAACCAAAAACAAATAAAGAAACTTGGGTTGCCTCCTAAGAAGCGCTTGATTTATCATCGCGGCACTATAATACTATCTCAATCAATAATTCTTTGGGTTGGTGATGGTGTCTCTAGACAACGTCCCTTTCATTTTCGGGTTCATTTGGCTTGAGAGGTTGATCATTTGGGCCTCAAGATGCTTGATTGAGGCTGAGTGGGAGCTCACAGTTTGGTGAAGTGTTGAGACCTCACTCTTTAGCTCGCTCACTCTCATATTTTTGGTGTCCACCTTCTTAAGAACCAAGGACAATGTGTCCTCTAACTTGGAATGGCCGGGGTTTCTTGTGCCTGGTTGGTACAGAGAGTCTGCCTTGTTCAGAGGGATATTGGGATTCCAACTCCGATGATTGAAACATCACCATCCTTGTCTTTATCCTGCTAATTTATGTCTCTTTCTTTGTCTCGAATCCAACCTTGGTTCTCCTCCCTCAGGCGATAATACCCAGGATGAGAACCTACTGACAAAAACATAGGTTTCCATCAACCACAGTCATAAGCTCATCATCACTAGCTTTGATTTCTGGTGTACTCACAACATTCACCGTCTTAACTCCACCAGCTCCCATTACATGTTTGTCCATCAAATTAATTTGTGTCATCATTTTGGCCATTATCTCATCACGCTCCTCATCCTTCTTTCTCATTTCATTAACTTAGATGGATGAGGGTCCTCTCGAGTTTGGTATATCCGCTTCTCTTGTATGCCAAGATTGATTGGTCTTTGTCATTTGCTCTAACAAAGTTGAGGCTATGGAAACTCTAAGTCCATGAAGGTACCACCTCCAAGATTGTCAGCCACCGATTTATTCATAGAGTTCAATGATCGATAGAAGTTTTGTAGAAACACATTGTTTGACAACTCATGATTTGGACACAAGAGAAGATTCTTTTTGAATCTTAGCCAAACCTCATGAAGAGCCTCATCCGGGAGTTGCCTAAAGTTGGTGATCTCATTTCTTAACTGCGTCATGCGAGATGGAGAAAAGAACCTCGATGTAAATACTTCAACCAACTCGGCCCAAGAGGTGATGGAATCATTCGGCAATTCCTCCAACCATGTTGTGGCTTCCCCCATCAAGGAAAATGGGAATAGGTATAATCGGATGGATTCTTGGGAGATATGTTGAAAGATGAACGATTGGAAAATCTCCACAAAATTTTGAATATGTCGGTTGGCATCTTCATGGGCTGATCCACCAAATAGGTCCTTCATTTGGATTAAGTGGAGCATGGTGCTAGTCACATGAAAGATAATATTTCCCACCATGGGGGGTAGGCAGATTACACCTACACTCCCTTGCATCATAGGCTCAACCTCATCGGCCTCCATGAAGCCATCAATACTCTCGTTGTCACCGTCCTCGTTCATAGGCTAGCCTATTCAATCAACCATAAAAAACAAACAAAAGTAAAAGAAGCAAGAACTCTCAAAGTGACTTCAAATCAATAATCAAAAATAGTTATCAACTCAAGTCCACGCCAACGGTGCCATTTTTTATGAATGCTCAAATCGTGGTCCCCAAAGTTGGGGGCCACGATGATCGTGCAATAAAAAAATTATAATCCCAACGAGTATCGGAGTCATACCCAAGGGACTTGGAGTAGCCAAATAGAGATTGAATTAAGTTGACTTGAAAGTGAGAGTAAATGCTCACAATAAAAAGTAAAAGGATGGGGGAATTGGGATATTGTCACTACAATAAGAATTCAATTAAAAAGGAATAAAACAAAAGCGGGTGTACCAAGTTGACTAGATGACTAGGGATGCATATCTAATGGGGCTTTAGTGATGTAACATCCCGTATTCTGCATATACTAGTCCTATTCATATATCACTTGATATAGCCTTGTCGTATAGGTGAGGGACCGAGTTTCTTATATGAGCAGTGATAGTTTAATGTGTATTGGGAGGTGCTGTAATGCCCCATTCAGTTCAGCACGTAAACAACCAAGTTAACCTCGACAAAAGTATTGAAACTCGAGATGGTAAGGTTGTATTTGAGTAAATATTTAGGGTGAAGTGTTAAGTTAAAGCAAAAGGGATTAGAAATTAGAAAATAGAATAAAATAAGTGAGCTGCTTGCTTGACTTAACTAAGCTAGTAGGTGACAAGTAGGTGCATCACCTACTTTGACTTATTGACCAGCCTAAAGAACTAGGTAGGTGCATCACCTACTAAGACTATTTTGACTAGCTTAGAGGGCCAAGTACACCCATCACCCACTTGAATAAATTCTGGCCCAAAGAAGTGAAAGAAAGGGAAAGAATTGGCAGCCAAGGCCCAATAAGGTTAAGTCCAACAAAGCCCATGTAAAATGGCCAAGTAGGTGTATAACCTTCTTGACATTTTGTGGCTCAAAATGAGCAAGGAAAATCAGCCAAAGCAGCCCCCCTTTAAAGGGGTTAAGACCAGCTCATTTCACTCATTTTAACTTGAAAAAAAACAGATTTTAGAAGTTCTTTCTTTCTCTCTCTCTTTGCTTCACATAGCAGCCATAAAATACCATTAGGGTTCTTAAGTATTCTCCCTCTTTTCAAGCTAAGTTGAAGGGGAGTTCAAGCTCTTGAAGAAGTACAAGTTAGGAGGACATATTTTCAGAATTTAAGGTAAAGATACTGCCCATTTTTACCCCTTTTTATATGCAAGTTTGATGGAGAATTATGTATGTGTTTGTGTCAAGAACCATGGGGTAGTGATTGGAATCCTTGAGTTAAAATACTTTCTTATTATGTTGAAGGATGTTCGGGATTGTTTTAGGAGCGGTTTTATGTGTATATATTTGGGACAACTTGGTTGAACTTGTAAAAGGGTGTGTGAAGTTGTATTGAAGTATGGAAGGAGGGTGTGGTAATACACCACTTAATTGGGTGTTATGTTAACTTGCTGCCTGCACACCTTTGTATGTTGTTTGGTATATGTTGTGAAGTCGGAAGAGTTTCAAGGGACCTTATGAGAAGGTCGTACAGTATGTAGATATGTTTAGAAGAGAAGAGGTGAAAGGAACACTCTTGGTTTGATCAATTACGAGCTTACTGCCTAGTTACTGATTTAGTGGGATCAAGTAGCCCAAATTAGTTAATTAGCTACTAATACTAGTTTTGCCATGTATTTCATTGTAGATAAATAATCTGAAAGGGGGAAGCTTAATTCATTGTAATATCTGAGTTACACAACAAGGTATGTAAGGTTTCTCAGTTTCATATTCTTTGGCATGAACTCTTATATTTGTGTTGTTACCAACGAAGTGAGTTTCCTAGTAAAGGTACTTTCAACAGCAAGCTTTGTGAGTCATTCTCTAAGCCAGATGAGGTTCATTGTATCATATAAGCTCCTAAACAGTACGTTGATGTTACGTTTGCTCCTTATATCATTGTTACTGCCTTAAGTGCATGTTCACATGTCTTCTACTACTGGTCCATAGTTTTGAGCTCAATAAAGGTTACAACCACCAAAGTAACAATCTCAAAGATTAAAGAAACTAAATGAAGTAATCTGTATATGTGTGGGTGGCAGCCCAGGGGTGAAAGCCTAGCATGGGTCGATCCCTATTTGTGTACTTATGGGTGGCAGCCTAGGGGCGAAAGCCTAGCCTGGGTCGATCCCAATTTGTATATTTATGAGGGCAGCATCCCAGGGGTTAAATTGCCTAGCATGGGACTCCTCTTCTACCACTGATCAGTTGGTCACGTGTATTACATGCCTTACAATGATCCTAAAGCGAAGAAGAGTAACCAAAGAACGTAATATACATGATTTCACAAGTGTAAGCAAATGTGATCTTTTGTTCTTATTTACATGTTTATGCACTGATACCTGATTCTATTTGAGCTCTTGTTTACATATGGTTTACTTTATTCCTTACATATTCAGTACATTCTCTCGTACTGACGTCCCTCATGGGGACGCTGCATTTCATGTCGCAGACACATGTACTCTGGCTAGTAGACCTCCCCAGTAGGAGCACTGGACACTCGGCTGCTGTTGGTGAGCTCCAGGTTGATTCGGGGCTTTACCGAGTCTTTGGTATATGTTTTGGGTATTGTATAGTTAAGGGTAAGGCGGGGCCCTCTCCTGACCTAAACTAAGTTTGTCTATCTTGTAGAGGCTTTGTAGACCAATGTTAAAGTAAAACTTAGTTATGTCTTTGCTCTTAACAGTTGTGGCCTCAATGGCCAGATCGTGTACATAAGTTTTTGGCCTATCTATGTTGGTCTTGTTATTCAGGCAGCTTATCTATAGTCAAAGCTTCTTAATTGTCATAGTTATATGCATGATGAATCACAGGTTATAAGTTGGTTCTCTCGGGCCTTTAGGGCATCGAGTGCCTGTCCGTCTAAATGTAATTTGAGGCGTGACAAGTTATGGGATAGGGTGATTATCAATTCATACTTATTCTCGCTTAATGACATAAGTAGCATTGGTCATGGGTAAGAATTACTTATCTCTCGATCAAGAATCTTATATCTGATGATCTCGGTTAGAGCATCATCGGTTTGATCAATAAACAACAAATCTAAGCTTGGGGAGGTCACACTATCTCTAGATTAGACCCTTAAATGGGAAATTCCATCGATAAGAGCTATCTCTAGCCTCAAATCTGAGTGGAATCCCAAGTTTCCACTAGTAATTTCACATCCAAAACCATGAAATCCTTTCTCAAGCAATCACATAGTCAAGTAATGAAAATTAATGTTTGCAACCACCAATTTTAGGATTAAAACTTGGTGAAATTACTAGACCCGTGTCAATTAAGAAATTATAAGCAAAAATAAATAATACCCACACTCATTTGTTAAGCACCCATCATCAATAAACCCCTAGACAAGAGAAATTAGCCACTCATAGGAAGAGAAAAAGATCTACCAATTGGGTAAGTCAAAATCTCTTCCATTAGAGCTAAATCTCAAGTTCTAGATTCAATTTGAGCACAAAAGTGTTAACCTAGAGAATTAGATTGAAACCCTCTGCTTAATGGAGGAAAACTTAGTCTCTAAGCAAAAAGCTCTTCAGAATATTCAGGACTAAAAAAAGTTATTTACAATTGTGCCTAAATAGGCCTTTTATAGTTTCCCCAAACGTCACTAAATATTAGGACAAAAATGCCCTTTGGGAGGTGTGCGGTGCGACGTGCGGTTTGCATTTTGTGATGTGCGCGTCGCACACCGCCTTTAGTTAAACCAGTGACTTCAGCTATCTTTAGGAGCTCCATGCGAAGGGGGTGCAATTCGCACCTTGAGATGTGCGCGTTGCACAACAACCGCACCTCTTAATAGACTCTTCAGGATTTTGTAGCTCTATGCGGAGGAGGTGAGATTGTACCTTGGCTTATGCATATTGCACAACCATCACATGTTCAGTCAAAATCTTCAGCTTTTCCGAACGCTTCATACTTCACTCTTTTTAAGCTCTTTTTGGGTCTATTTCCTTGTTTATCATCATCTATAAAAAGTGCCTGCATAGACATCAAGAAAGTCCATAAGAACCACAAAATCTATTCAAAACATAGCAATAATTCATGGATATAGGCTCAATAAGTTGGTGGATTACTGACTTATCACCTGCCTCTATTGGGCCTTTTAGGTACTGGAGAGGGTAATATATGGGTTACAATATTACGGGTTCCCCCATCATCATCATGCTTATTTCATTCGGATTCCACCCTTGTTTATTGTTTGCTCAGTGTCGCTCCAGTAGTATGGGATGCCATAGGGTTTGTTTTCACTTGATTGTGTTCCTCGATTGTATGGGCGGCCGTTGGGACTATAGGTAGATAATATTGCTTATCTCATGCCATAGAGCTTGTTGTACTTCGGTACTTGGTGGTTTAGTGGGTTCTAGCCTGTTGAGATTCCAATTATTGGGTATTTTTTAGCTTTGATGGATTGGTGGGTCCCTTATTGATTTGAGGCACTATTTATGTGGACTTCTTGGAAGTTGTGAGCTACTGAGTTCTATCCTTTATTGTGGTTCTGAGTAGTGGTTTTTGGTTCCTTGTGGCATAGTTTGTTCTATCCTAGATTCGAAATTGGGAGGTGGTTATCTATTTCTCTTACCTCGAATGGTGTTTTAAGCATGATTCCGTCAGTGTATTGATTCTAGCCCGAATATATTGGCTTGCTTTTCCTTCATTTCTTTTTCTACTTTAGGTTTCCGGTATACCACCATTTTCTCAACTCTCTATTATATATTGTTGTTGCAAGGACTCCAGGTGCATTTTTCTTTCCTTCACCTGTGTTTTGTGTAATATATATCTTCTGTGGCTAGCATAGTATGGTTGTATTCTTATTGACTTCTATCCATGCTAGTTTCCATGTGCTTTCTCTATTGCTTCTATGACTGCTTCTTTGCTATCTGCTTATTACTATTTTTATATCTTATATATGCTCAGTCGGCTGATGATGCCTACTGGGTACCCATTGCTTAGCAATTGGTGCTCATATGACACTTTTGCATCTTTCTAGTGCAAATATTAGTGTGAGATTTCGCTGTTTATTGCATGGAGACTCGTGCAACTTTTGGATATTCGAGACAAGGGTGAGCACCTGCCATTTGGGGCTTGACCATATCTCATCTTTTGACACTGTTACTCTTTATTTATTCAGTGATAGTTGTATATTTTGTTTTGTTACTTCTAGCACTTGAATTCTATTAGAATCTCATTTACTACTGATACCAAGTCTTGGGGTTAGTGTAGTTTCCTCATTTATATTTATATTTTGGGTTGTTGCTTTCGCATTGTCTTTACTTTATATTTTCTTTCGCTTATTTCTACTTATATTGTGCGTATTGGTTAGATGGTAGCCCATAACTAACCGTTCTTGGCTACGGGAAATTAGTTCGCCTACTGGGGGAGTTGTAAGTGCCATCATGACCTGAGACATTGGGTTGTGACAATTCTATTAAGGTGATTATTGATGGGCTAATGAAATCAACCTATTTATTGCCAGTCAGGGCCACATGGCCAATTGAAGATTATGCTGGGCTATAAATTTAGTCAAACTTCATGGTGTCCCAGTATCGATTATTTCAGATAGAGGGGCACAATATTTAATATATTTCTGGAGATCTTTCCAGAAGGATTTGAGGACTCATGTTAATCTTAGTTAAACTTTTCATTCTTAGACCGATGCCAAGCCAAATGTACGATCTATATGCTCAAAGATATGTTTCAGGAATGTGTGCTAGATTTAAAAGGGAACTGGGATAATCACTTATCACTTATTAAGTTTTCTTATTATAACAACTATCATTCAAGCATAGGTATGGCATCGTATGAGGCTTTATGTGGGCATAGATGTTGATCCCCTCTTCATTAGTTCGAGGTTGGAGAGCCAGGGTTTCTTGGACCTGATGTAGTATAGTAGGGCATGAAGAAGGTTATACTGGTTAGATAGCGGTTGTTAACAGCTCAGGGCCACTAGAAATCATATTCAGATGTTAAACAATGAGACTTAGAGTTCAATATTCACTTCAGGGTCTTTTTGAAGGTTTTTCCAAAAGGGCATTATGCAATTTGGCAGGAATGACAAGTTACTCCCTCAATATATTGGGTCACACTGTATTATGAAACTGATATGCACAGTTGCTTACCAGCTAGAGTTGCCTCAAGAATTATTGGCATTGCATCCATTCTTTCATGTTTCTATGTTAGGAAGTGTATCAGAGATCCAACACATAGATATTCATATTTCAGAGGAACAGTTTTAGTATCGACAATAGATATTCATATTTCAGAGGAACAGTTTTATTACAAAGTCCTTGTTGCCATTATAGGCCCTCAGATTAGAAGAGTGTGGAACAAGGATATAGTTTCAGTGAAAGTGTTATGGCAGAATTGCAATATCAAGGGGATGATGTGGGAAACTGAAGAGGACATGAAGTCCTAATATCCCTACCTGTTCACTCCTACATATGATGTTCAGAAAAGACAGATAGTAGACCTACATTTGAGTACTTTAGTATTCTACTTTGGTATTTTATAAGTTCTTGTTATGTTTCCTATGATTCCATGTACGTTATCTTCATTAAAGGATGAATGCCCCTAAAAGGGGGAAGTATGTAACACCCCGTCTATTCGAACGTTGGATTAACTTATACTTTTGGGGTAAGACAAAGGGTTCTTAATATATAGAAAAGATTTTTTATGAAGTATTTTAATTTCACAATGGTCGTATGTAAGTTTTGAAGTTAAGCAAGTTGCAAAATAAAAGTCGGGGAAAGTAATTGTAAATTTTGTTAAGAAATTCTCTGAAAACATGGGTTAAATATCTCAAAGATTTTCTCCTAATCTATAAATAGTTAGAAGTCCCCCAATCTACCAAATTGAAGGTGTACGAGTCTAGTTTCTAACGTACTAAACCGTTTATCCATACAACTTCAAAATAAAGAGATATTTGTATTTTTGTAAGACTGCACAATCAGGCACATCAAGATGGCCCCTAGCCCTAAGTCAGTTTGGCTTTATATAAGCTGATTTGACTTTGTTTTAACTCAGAAAAACAACAAAAATCATGGAAAATCAGAAGGAAAGCCGCTACATTCTCCATAGATGTTGATTCTTTGAACTCAGAAGTTTAATGGAAGTTGCTCTACATCGCGAGCTCATCATTTTGGTATAGTTTGCCCCATCAATTTCATGGCATATCACCATGGGTTTTGTGATAAGGAAAATCAAACAAACAAGAAAGGAAGAAGAAAAAGATATGGGAAGATGATAACGATATCAATCGAGTGACTAAAATCAATATCAAAAACATGGAATTCAACAACACAAAATAAAGATAGTGGAGAAATTAAGATGAGAAATAGAAGAAATTGAGATGAGGATAGAAGAAAGAATGGCTAATTGAATCCACAATCAACCAAGGGATAAGGGAACTCAATCAAATGCATGAGAAACCAAATTGAATCCACAAGATGATAACTCGATGATCAATTAAGTAAAGAAGATAACACAAGCAATTCGGGAATCCACCCTAATCACTCATTCTAAACTAATAATTGGAATTGAACCCAATCAATATCCTAACCTAAAAGTAACTAAATATCCAATCTATTCAAGACAATTCAATCATCAATAATCTAAGTATGAAAATGGCTAAGGCAACTATTTATAGTTATTACCTTTACACAAATAGCCTATTACAAAAATATCCCAAAAGTGACAATTTTGGAAATAACCCACAAGGGCCCTTCTTGATTGCCTAAATGGCATCTTGATCGTCCATGGACTTGTACATTTGTTGCTCCATGGCTTTCTACGGGCTCCAAGCTATCATCCATATAAAAGCCCCTCCTAATGTGCTCCAAGCTAACCATGATTGTATCATCCTCCCCTTCTTCAAAAGTATTCATCCTCGAATCTGAACCTTGCAAAAATATGAGAAGGACAAATAACAAATATATCCTCATAGCATGAGGGTTAGCACATGGGTTACCAACCATACCAACTTGCCAAGGAGGCACATATTTTAAATACAACCAACTATCCTATCTGTCAAATAAGATCAATGTATTGTAGAACATACAAAGGATTCGACTATGAGAATATCATGGAATAAAGAAACTTCAAAGGTCCTAAGACACAATTGCTTCCCTATTCCCCCATAAGACCATACCAAAAGTGGTGTCACCATTGGTTCAAACACCCATGAGGGTTTACCGGGGTCAAAGATATAAAAGGCCCACATAGTTTGGTCACAAAGGCAAATGGACTAACCCAAGAAACCCCTACCTCTATATAAAACAAATCCCATACAAACATGGACATCATCATATGCAAAGAGGTAGTAGAGAAAGGTGTTACTTAAATGAACTTCATTCAAGGTGTGCCCACATATAGAATCACCCTTTGATCCACAAGCATTAAGACTTTGATCAAGAATGGGTCACACAAGAATGAAGGGGTCATTAGAGAACATACACCCCTTTCCTTTTGACCACTAACCCCTCCAATAGACGTACTATCACCATACCAGAGTGGATTTTCAAATAATTTGGTAGCCTTCAAGAGTGGCTACACTTCCCATATTATAAGACACACCACGATCTTTATTATTCACATTAGTCATGCCATCATTGAATAAAGGATTATCCCTAAGTTCATACTCTATCTCAAGATCCTCATGACAAGAATAAGAAATGGAATCAACACTCAAGGAATCATCACCTCTAAGTAAAGATCCTACATGACTAACTACATGACCAACTATATCATTACCATTACTAAATTGAGGTTCATTTATCACATCACACAACTCCTCAATTAGTAGGTCATCATTACAAGCAAGTTGGTCAATACCACAATAAACACTAGTTGGATAGCATATCAAGCTCAAAAGGACTTGAATCAAGAAATTCTCTACGAAATGAAATGAGAAAAGCACACAAAGAAATGCACAAGAAAAAGAAACTATTTTACAAAGATTTGAGCTAAGAAAGTCATTTGGGAAGAAATTTGGTTGAAATCCATGGAGAAAAGCTTGAAAAAAGCTTAAAAATTAAAGTTGGCTGGCCAAAATAAGCCTGGAGCCATCGCTGAAGGGCCTGGAGCCAACGAGGAGCTCGCTGGAGCCACGGCTGGATGCGGAAGCTGTTGGCTGAGGCGCTGGAGCTTCAGCTGATGCGGAAGCCGACAGCTGGGGTGCAAAATGTCACGCCTCAAATTCCATTTAGACGGACAGGCACTCGATGCCCTAAAGGCCCAAGAGAACCAACTTATAACCTGTGATTTATCATGCATATAACTATGATAATTAAGAAGCTTTGACTATAGATAAGCTGCCTGAATAACAAGACCAACATAGATAGGCCCAAAACTTATGTACACGATCTGGCTGTTGAGACCACAACTGTAAAGAGCAAAGACATAACTAAGTTTTACTTTAACATTGGTCTACAAAGCCTCTACAAGATAGAAAAACTTAGTTTAGATAGAAAAACTTAGTTTAGGTCGGGACAGTGCCCTGCCTTACCCTTAACTATACAATACCAAAGACTCGGTAAAGCCCCGAATCAACCTGGAGCTCACCAACAGTAGCCGAGGGTCCTGTGCTCCTACTGGGGAGGTCTACTAGCTAGAGTACATGTGCCTGCGGCATGAAACGCAACGTCCCCCATGAGGGACGTCAGTACGAGAGAATGTACTGAATATTTGAGGCATAAAGTAAACCATATGTAAACAAGAGCTCAAATAGAATCAGGTATCAGTGCATAAATGTGTAAATAAGAACAGAAGATCACATTTGCTTACACTTGGGAAATCATGTATATTAAATTCTTTTGGTTACTCTTCTTTGCTTTATGATCATTGTAAGGCATGTGATACACGTGACCAACTGATCAGTGGTAGAAAAGGAGTCCCATGCTAGGCAATTTAACCCCTGGGATGCTGCCCTCCTAAATATACAAATTGGGATTGACCCATGCTAGGATTTTGCCCCTAGGCTGCCACCCATAAGTACAAAAATAGGGATCGACCCATGCTAGGCTTTCACCCCTGGGCTTCCACCCACACATATACATATTACTTCATTTAGTTTCTTTAATCTTTGAGATTGTTACTTTGGTGGTTGTAATCGTTATTGAGCTCAAAACTATGGACCAGTAGTAGAAGACATGTGAATATGCACTTAAGGCAGTAACAATGATATAAGGAGCAAACGTAACATCAACGTAATGTTTAGGAGCTTATATGATACAATGAACCTCATTTGGCTTAGAGAATAACTCACAAAGCTTGCTGTTGAAAGTACCTTTACTAGGAAAAGCACTTAGGAAACTCACTTTGTTGGTAACAATACAAATATAAGAGTTCATGCCAAGGAATATGAAACTGAAAAACCTTACATACCTTGTCATGTAACTCGAATATTACAACGAATTAAGCTTCCCCCTTTCAGATTATTTATCTACAATGAAATACGTGGCAAAACTAGTATTAGTAGCTAGTTAACCAATTTGGGCTACTTGATCTCACTAAATCAATAACTAGGCTGTAAGCTCGTAATTGATCAAACCAAGAGTCTTCCTTTCACCTCTTCTCCTCTAAACATATCTATATAGTACGACCTTCTCATAAGGTCCTTCTAACTTGTACTTCTTCAAGAGCTTGAACTCCCCTTCAACTTAGCTTGAAAAGAGGGAGAATACTTAAGAACCCTAATGGTATTTTATGGCTGCTATGTGAAGCTAAGAGAGAGAGAAAGAAAGAACTTCTAAAATCTGTTTTTTTTCAAGTTAAAAGGAGTGAAATGAGCTGGTCTTAACCCCTTTAAAGGGGGGCTGCTTTGGCCGACTTTCCTTGCTCATTTTGAGCCACAAAATGTCAAGAAGGTGATACACCTACTTGGCCATTTTACATGGGCTTTGTTGGACTTAACCTTATTGGGCCTGGGCTGCCAATTCATTCCCTTTCTTTCACTTCTTTGGGCCAGAATTTATTCAAGTGGGTGATGGGTGTACTTTGCCCTCTAAGCTAGTCAAAATAGTCTTAGTAGGTGATGCACCTACCTAGTTCTTTAGGCTGGTCAATAAGTCAAAGTAGGTGATGCACCTACTTGTCACCTACTAGCTTAGTTAAGTCAAGCAAGCAGCTCACTTATTTTATTCTATTTCCTAATTTCTAATCCCTTTTGCTTTAACTTAACACTTCACCCTAAATATTTACTCAAATACAACCTTACCATCTCGAGTTTAAATACTTTTATCGAGGTTAACTTGGCCGTTTACGTGCTGAACTGAATGGGGCATTATAGCACCTCCCAATACACATTAAACTATCACTGCTCATATAAGAAACTCGGTCCCTCACCTATATGACAAGGCTATATCAAGTGATATATGAATAGGACTAGTATATGCGGAATACGGGTGTTGCACCTTAACCGGCAAGAAGTGGGCTGAATTGGTGAGTCTATCAACTATCACCCATATGGAGTCAAACTTCCGAAATGAGCGAGGCAGACCAATGACAAAATCCATGTTGATCATGTCCCACTTCCAAATATGAAGGTCTATATGTTGCATATAACCTCCAGGCTTTTGGTGCTTTACTTTAACTTGTTGACAATTTGGACATTGAGAAACAAATTCTGCAATGTTCATCTTCATGTCACTCCACCAATACACTCCTTTCAAGTCATGATACATTTTAGTTGAGCCCGGATGGATAGAAAATCTTGAATGATGTGCTTTTTT
>QJPP01007077.1:0-16092 GCA_003996215.1 Jaltomata sinuosa | reverse complement strand
GATAAAGCTAACAACGAGGCAGGGACTTCCAAGCTAGAGAACATGATGGCGAAGATGCTGCTGAAGGTAGAATCGACTGACTCTGGGGTAAAGGAGATAAGGACTGAGTTATCGGCCATGAGTCAAATAGTGGAGGCGCATTCCACTTCGATCAAGCAATTAGAGCAGCAAGTGGGGCAAATCTCAGCATCTCTAAACCAAAGGAAGACAGGTACCTTGCCGAGCGACACTACTCATCCGAGGAATGACGCGAGTTGTATGGCGATCACCACAAGGAGCGGAAAAATATTACCGGAATCACATCCGGTAATTCAGACTCAAGTTGAGGGTGATGACGCCAACGAAAAGGAGGTTGAAGAGGCTACTCAAAAGCCCGCGGAGAAAAGCAAGGAAGCTGAAAAGCCTCCAACTATGATGCCTCGGCCACCGCCTCCCTTCCCACAACGCCTGAAGAAGAAAATGAAAGATGGTAAGTTCCTGAATTTCCTGACCATGCTCAAGCAGATTTCAATAAACATCCCATTGGTGGAAGCGCTTAAACAAATGCCCGAATATGCCAAGTTCATGAAGGACTTGATTACAAAGAAGAGGTCGGTAAGTTTCGAACCAAAAGATAACCTCCACCACTGCGGTGCTATTTCCTCAAGGTCGTTAGTCGAAAAGAAGGAAGACCCAGGCGCGTTTACTGTTCCCTGCACCATTGGGAAGCTCAACTTCGGGAAAGCCTTATGTGATCTTGGTGCTAGCATCAACTTGATGCCACTAGCAGTCTACAAGCAATTGGGCTTGGGAGCACCTAAACCAACGTCCATGAGAGTGTTGATGGCTGACCGTTCGGTAAAGCGACCAGTGGGAATATTGTCCGATGTGCTAGTCAAGGTTGGTAAGCTTATATTCCCCGCTGACTTTATGATCTTGGATTGCGAAGTGGATTTTGAAGTTTCCATAATATTGGGACGACCATTGTTAGCTACGGCAAGAGTATTGGTTGACATGGAAAGAAACTAACTGACCTTCAGATTAAACAACGAAGTGGTCAAGTTCGATGTGTCCAAATTGATGAAGCAACCAAGTGACATGAGAGTGGTCGCGATCGTCAATATTATTGAGGAAGTCCCTGCGGATGTGTATCTTGAGGAGAAGGGTTATGTTGAAACCCGAGCTGTAATGAGAGTAAGGTCGCGATCGCAAGAGGAGAAGCAGGTAAAGGAAAGCGATGAAAATAGATCAAGAAAACGAAAACACCGCAAGAGAATATGCAAAGAAAGAGTGAAGAAGTTGTCACGACTAGCTATGGAGCCAACAAAAGGGGAAGCTGGAACGCAACATAAGGTTGTCGCGTGCACACACTCCATCAAGTTCTCCTGCTTTGGAGACCCTGGCGGTCTCCAACATCATGTCAAAATCTGAGTCCTATGGACTTCACAGGTATTCCTTATTCCCACTGTTTTAGTTTTCACATGTATGCATTGGGGACAATGCATGAGTCTAATTTGAGGGTGTTGGGAAACCTGTGAGTCACCACCGAGGGTTTTTGTTGCCGAGTTCTTTTCCCTCCGGTGTGCTATCTAGTAGAACCGGCATGTTTAGGTTGTCGTTTAAATTTTTAGTTATTTTCTAGTGTCTACAGCAAGCATCATGGCATTTTTCTTGACTAAAAGGAGCCCCCTCTGAAAAATTTTCTTGTTTTGAGCTTATGTTGAAACGATTGACTGTCTGGATCCTTGAATGTCATTGTGTGATTATGATAGGAATAAGTATGCTTAAGCCGAGTTGTTGTCTTGATAGTCGGTAGTGCTATAGTTTCTTGGTGCAAAGTGTGTGTGAGCGTATTGTTATAAATTCTTACTCTGTGCATGCATCTAGAACTTGCCCGGTCTATTTTGTTGAGTTCGAAGTTGGTTGCTTAGGAAAGGATCACAGGCCCTTTTTGTGTGCAGTCCACTTAACCTATAAGACCGTCCAAGTGCAAATAGTCCCTTTGAACCCTGTTTGAGCCATAATTGACCTTGTTCTTTCAATAACCTGTCACCATTCCTGTTTAACCTTGAATCCCTGTTTTGGCCCTGGTCCTTCCTTGGACATCGTGCACCTCAACTCAGGAAATCAGCCTAAGTTGAGGGTGGCTACGCTCATAGACGGTAAGACCACTGCTTTTGCCTCGGTCCTTCCGTGAATCGTGCACCTCAACTCAGGCAAGTCAGACTAAGTGAGGGTAGCTACTTATGAGGTGTGAATAATAAGAAAAAGAGGATGAGAAAGATTGTTGTGATAGAATATAAAATTCAGGTGATGTTGTCGTCTAAGAAAGGTGAAAAGAAAAATAAAAAGAGATGAAAAAGCATTCGAAAAGTAATAAAAAGAATTGTCAAAATTAGAAGGGTTGGCGGCCGCCCCCTGTAGCTAGACGAGAGAATGGAAATAAAAAAGGTTGAATAAGGATGGCAAAGTAAGGTATGTTTGGTTAATAGACGTCAGTGGTTCCAAGGGGATTAGTCACAACCCCTAAATGATCCTACCTGACTGAAGCCTCATACACGCCAAAACAGTCCTGTATTGATCCGAGCGACTTCTGAAGAAGCTGAAATAGAATAGTAAGGGCAAGCCGTATGCGTTATCGCATGTGCGATTGGTTCAAATTCAGTTTGTGAGTGGTGAGCCTTTACCTCAGTCCCAAATCTTGGTGGCATTTCTTTATGGCTGAGCGGCACAAGATTTCTGTATTGTCTATTGATTGTTAGGATAGCTGCGCGCTTTGTGTATGTAGAAGGTTTCTCATACTCATATCGAAGACATGTTTGAGATCCAATGCAAGTGAGTGTTTACATACATTTTTGTGCTACGAGGGAGCTTGAATTAAAATTGAATAAGATGTTGAATGACCATGAGTTGCTAGAGACACGAGTTTGTTTTCTTAGTTGAGTCGTCGTGTTGTTTTTCTTTTATGTTATGTTGCTTGAGGACAAGCGAATGTCTAAGTTGAGGGTGTTGATGTGCCGCCACTTTACGGCACTTTCGACTCCTTTAAACTAAGAATAATCGTACGTTTTCAAGCAACCGTCGTCGTTTTGATGGTTTTATGTTATATTTGTAGGAAATGGAGACAAACACGGAAACGGAAGGAAATACGAGCAAAAAGACATTCTGGATAAGAGTGACGGCCTGAGTGACGGTCCGTCACAGAGACCGTCAAGTGGTGGCAGGCCACTGCCTAGGGGTGACGGCCGCCGTGACGGTCTGTCAAGGTGGTGACGGTCCATCACAGTGACCATCAAGTTGAGCTGCACCACTGCCTAGTGGTGACGGCCAAGGCGACGGTCCGTCAAGCCAGTGACGGTCCGTCAGCCTGGCCGTCAAGTTGAGACAGTTGGCGACGCGAAATCCGAGAGTTTTTGGGATTTGTTTCCTAGACTCCTATAAATACCCTATGTTAGGTTTATTTTACATGTCAAGCTTTTTACAATAGTTCTCCCAATAGTTTTAGGAGAGAATTTGAGAGCAAGAAACACGTTTTCCTTGTCTTGAATTCGTGTTCTTGATTTGTTCTTGGGATCTTGGTTTTTCTGTTCTTGGACATATTGAAGCCATTGTTTCACTATATTGTAAGGATCTCTCTTTCATTTATTATGGAATATGACTTTTCTTCTTATTCTTCTACAAGCCATGCATTAACTAAACCTCCCACAACTAGGGTTGTGGGAGCCATGTAAAGTAGCGATATAGATTCCGGGTAGCGACGGGTTCAATATATATGATTGTCACGTTGTTAATCATTCATGCTTAACATTTTCTACTGGTTGCAAACATTAGAACATGCCTAGGTTTAATTTGCTTGAGTAAAGAGATTAAAACCGGGAAACTTGATTAACGACGAGGATTCGAGACTACTAACTCTCATCTTATGATTAACGCTGTAACTAGATTAATCTACTTGATGTTTAGGATTGAAATCTAAAAGCACACCTTTTCAAGTTCGAGAGAATTGAAAAGTAAATTCGTCTATTTGGTTGAGAAACGTTTAGATGATACCATTAATTCAATCACATCGTGACACGCATATAGAAAGAACCCGGTTAAGCTTAGAATCGACATTGTTACCATCGCCATGGTGAACACTTCCCTAATTCTCTCTCATCTTGATTTTCACTCATACATTATTGTTCGTTTTGTTTACACATTGTTCACACAAAACCCCTCCTTTACTTACCGGAAACTATTGACCATTAGTCAACTAATTCACTAACGACTTAATTCTTACCATATTCTCTGTGGGATCGACCCCAACCTTTGTTGGGTTCTATATTTGACAACGATCACTTACGCTTCTTAATTGGAGTGGTACTTTGAGCGTTATCAGAGAGGAGCCGAAACTTGACTGTAAGGAGAGGAGGTCAATAAAAAAAAAGAGGTAATATCTATACCTAAATATTAATCCGAATTGACATGAATCTCAATGACAATGACCGAGAATTGACAATTGGTAATGTAAGTAAATATAGAATACACGTAATCCCACAGAAAGATTTCTTTTTATGAATTGTTCATTTTGAATATTCAGTTTAAATAAGTCGTATCTTGCTCAGACCAATAAATAGAGCTGAGGTTATAGTTAAAGCCGCTAATAGAAAACCGAAATAACTAGTTATAGTAAGCATGAAAGGGCTAAATTAAATGAAATATGTTCTTTTTATACATATATTTAGAAATTACCTAAGTTTCCATTTTTGCAAAATAGGAGGATAGGCAAAAATCTCAATTTCAGTTGAAAGAAGAAGTTGAATGAAATTTGATTCATCTATTATTATAGGCAGACAGCACTAACAAAGATAAAGTGACAGACATATAAAAGAAATTGATTCATCATCTGTAACATCTATCCATCCCGCAATTCCAATCAACCGATTCATTGAGTAACTCTTGGGTAAACTATTAAACTAATAAGAGTTGTATCGTCTAACTTCATTCAAAAATGAAACTTGAATTTTTATAGAATCAAATTCGAAAATCATTTCTATTTTGATCATTTCTTAGATTCTGTTGAATTGTATCGAATCCATTTTCTATTTTAAAGCGAACACTTATAAAACTAGAAAACTTTTTCTTTTTAGTTTAATTTAAGTTTAACTCATTAGATTCAGTAATATATTAATTCACATAATATCTTGAATGATTGAGAAGAAGAAAAAGTTATCACACAATCGCTTGAAAAAATCTTTTTTTTGGTCCAACTAGTAGTAATTTCTATTAGGTTCCACATTTTCTCTTTCCATACTGCCCCATCCTTGTAGCTAGATCAAGAAAGAACCTTTGGATCGAGATCCACAACTATGGATTCCAATTATTCTTTTTTTCTTTTTGCTTTCATCGTATATGATCTACTACTCTTATTTGTCACTCGACCATTAACTTCTTCTTTAAAAAAAAAAGGATTCCAAAAATTCCACAACTACGAAAAATTTCTATATCTCGCATCTACTTAAATTGTGGGAATATGAGAATCTCTTTCGTTGAATTGAAAGAATTTTCTATTGAATGGAAGATGATTTTACATCAACAGGTAAAGGAAAAAAGAAATTATTTATTACTTTTGATACTAATTCAAATTGCCTTGCTGTGTCAGAAGAAGGATAGCTATACTGATTCAGTATACTCTCAGGACGCCCTCGGTACAATATTGACGATCTCACAAAGATGCAATTTCAGTGAATTGTCATTTACTGATCTCATCTTTTACGGAGTCGATCCTCTTTGACTGTACGAGAATATGTTTAGCATGTCTGGAAGCACAGGAGAACGTTCATTTGCTGATATTATTACCATTATTCGATATTGGGTTATTCATAGCATTACTATACCTTCCCTATTCATTGCGGGTTGGTTATTAGTCAGCACTGGTTTAGCTTACGATGTGTTTGGAAGCCCTCGGCCAAACGAGTATTTTACAGAGAGCCGACAAGGAATTCCATTAATAACTGTTTTGATCCTTTGGAACAACTCGATGAATTTAGTAGATCGTTTTAGGAGGCCCTAATGACTATAGATCGAACCTATCCAATTTTTACAGTACGATGGTTGGTTGTTCACGGCCTAGCTGTACCTACCGTCTTTTTTTGGGGATCAATATCAGCAGTTCATCCAATGATAAACAACATCCGAATTATAGAGCTATGACACAATCAAACCCGAACAAACAAAATGTTGAATTTCATCGTACCAGTCTCTACTGGGGGTTATTACTCATTTTTGTACTTGCTTTTTGATTTTCCAATTATTTCTTCAATTAACAAAACGAAAGAGAATAAATAAGATTCTCTTAGCTCGTTCGGAAGGATCTCATAATTAAATTATCCAAGGCTGTTTATGTCTCTAGCATGACCATTTGATGAAATCTGGAGGGAAGTGGGTGGCCGATACTACTGGAAGGAATCCTCTTTGGATAATAGGTATTGTAAGTGGTATTCTTGTAATCGGTTTAATAGGTATTTTCTTTTATGGTTCATATTCCAGATTGGGTTCATCCCTGTAGTAATCGAATGAATTGAGTTGTCAACATGAAAGCGTAAGAACTCAACGGGATTCCCAGCATCTCGTAGAAAAAGAGTATGTAATGTAGATTTTTCAAAAGGGTCTAAATAAGACAAAGGAGTTTTCATAATTTCATTTTTTTATCATAAATAATCGCTAACAAGAATTTGGTTCTTTTTAAAAACTTGATATCGATAAATCTGCGAATCTAGAAATTCATTTCGGCCAATTGAACCTTCTCGAACTCTTTCTTTTTAAGAACCAAAAAGATTTCAAAATAACAGATGCCAAGAAGAACAAAAGTCCTTGGACACGTAATGGATCTTGAAGTACTATTTCTGCATCTCCCTGACCAAATCCACCTATATTAGGATTACTCGTTAATGGTTGATCAAATTTGATAGATTCGCCCTCGGAAACAAGAAGTTCTGGTCCGGGAGGGATAATATCAACCACTTGACGCCTATCCGACGGATCCGTTATGGTTATCTCATATCCCCCTTTGTATTTTCGTATGATTTTGCTTACTATACCTGCTGCTGTAGCATTATAAACTGTATTCTTACTCTTGCTGCCGTCGGGATAAATCTGACCCCTTCCCCTGTTCCCGCCTACGTATAGGATATTTTTCGAAGTGAACATCCTTCTTAGTAGCAGGGTCCGGGGAAAGAATAGGGAAGGTTATTTCACTATATTTTTTACCAGGGACAGGGCCTACCACAAGAATCTTTTTTTTATTGGGGCGATAGCTCTGAAAAGACAAATTTCCAATCTTTTCTTTCATCTCGGGAGAGATACGATCGGGAGGAGCTAATTCAAACCCCTCCGGTAAAATAAGAACAAGCCCCCACGTTCAACCCCCCCTTTTTTACCATTAGCAAAAACTTGTTTCAGTTGCATATCATAAGGAATTCGAACAACTCCCTCAAATACAGTATCCGGACGCTTGTGGAACCTCAATCTCCACGGGCTTATTAGCTAAATGGCAATTGGCACATACAATACGCCCAGTCACTTCTCGTGGATTTTCATAACCCTGCTGTGCAAAAGTGGGATATGCACTTGCAATGGATGCCCGAGTGTTGATATCTATCATGAGCGATACGGAAATAGATCGAGTAATCTCTTTCTTTAGCCGAGAAAAAGCATTTCTAGTTTGCATGGTCCAATCATTGATCGCGAAAATTTCTACAATAAATTGGGTAGGTCACTAGTATAGTTCCCTAGCCACGATGTTATTTGCTGGAATAATCTTGGATGAATCTCCCCGATGGTTAGAAATAGAAAGAGTAAATACGATTTTCAATACTTTGCTTATGTTCAACTACAAAGTACCAAGCATTCTAATTGGATTAGATTAATATCAATGGATCCTTTATCAGTCATTCATTGAATGATAAATAACTACAAGTGACGGAGACAGACGATTTAAATAACGGAAAATCAAAAGAAAATAGTATCGAGAATGACTGGAAAGGTGGAAACAAGACCAGATATAATTTGATCATTATGAACAAATCCAAAATCTTTATAGATAGAGCCAATCACTAATTCCCAATCGTGGGGTGAATGCAATCCGATACATAAATCAGTTAACAAAAGAATAGAAAAAGCTTTGACTAAAGAAGGCCGATTTCCCTAAGCAATTAAAGGGCTACGGCTTTCGCGGGCAATCGCTTCTTCGAGACCAATTCCAAAAATATCGAGATTGGAATGAAATTCTAGTTAGACCCCGGTTGCTTTCTTGGAACTAATTGATAGTTAGTTTTCTATAGAACAAGTGGGCGATATGCAGCATCAATCAAGGTAAAAGGGTAGTCACGGCCTGTGCTATAATGCACAAAAGCCCTCCACCCCACCAAAAAGTAAAGAACCCGTGGTGCCTGCTTGTGCCCGTCGCTTCCTTTTTTCGGGGACTTTTCCGCAACTCCTTATCACTATTTCGCTTTCTATAAAGCATAGTGTCAGTCTCCCTTACTTTATAGGGTAGGAGAAGGTATCTCAAATCTTTCCACTGGAGAACCAAACCAGGACTAGGTTAGGGTGAAAAAGGGAATTACCTCCTATCTTCCCCTTGTTGAAGAAGGGTTGACGTAATGGATAAGGTTCAGGAGGTTACCGGAGCCGGAGTTCCAATTAGCAATAAAAGAAAAAGAAAAAAAGAAGTGAAATAATCCTTAAAAGGCCAACCCCCGGGCAGAGTTGGGCCAAGACTAACTGCGAGTTTAAAGTGGTTTACTATGTATATTTCAAGAGAAAGCAGGTATAGGCATAAGCTTATGGGACTAAGGCGCGCCACCTTAAGCGGAATGGAGCAAGGAGTTATCCACTAAATGATAGAAAGGCTACCTTCTCAAGGAGGAAGACTTCTTTCAATATACAGCAAGGTGTAAGCAAGCTTCTTTCCGACCAGACTGACCTGGCAATTATCTTCCTATAGATAGTCCTTGCTTATAAAAAGATTTATAATGAGAATCAGCTAAAGCTTATTTAGGATTGATCTTTCTTATCCGAGAGTCTTATCAAACTCTCTCCCACTGTAGGTGCGACACAAATAGTAGTGACTAAAAAAGCTGATGCGGCATGATCACGATTATAAGCGTCCTATTTAGTTTAGGGATTTAGGGACTAGGCCTGTTGAGGAACTGAGATGATTCATCTTAGTCTTAGTATGCCGGGTATGTCTTTGGCCCATGGATTGACAAATCTATAGTGGCGGGTCTATCTTCTTCTGGGCGAGCTGCGGAGCTACTTTTTCTTTCTTTCATTCCATCTGTCTTGCTTGATTTGTTAAAGAGAGCGCTTTGATAAGACTGTTCCGCAGAGAGTTTGGGTAAACACTTCTTCACCTTTCGGCCTTCAAAGGAATGGTCGGAACTGTGATCCCGATTAGATAGTTGCATTCTTCTCCTCTCTCTTTTTTTGGGGCACTGTTATGCTCATCTCTCTGAGTTCAAGCGGTTGAACTCCTCCCAGGCGAATCAATAATGATTGTGGCTGGACTCCTCTATTCATCTATCAATCTCGTTTATGAATGTTATGATGGCCAGGCATAGCCGGAACTCTTTCGTAGGCAGCTCTCGAGGCAGTGGCTTGAAACTAATCTCCCGCAGTCACCCACCATGATCGGAGCTGAGATGATTCATACTAGCTTGGTTAGGTCAATATATGTACCATCGCTTCTATTTGATGTAATATAGTATAGAGGCTGAAGGTGAGAAATCATCAATTATAGTAGATGCAGCTTCCCTGGCTTAAAGGACGGAACTCCAGCAAGAAATCTATTGAAGAGTTAGTGCTGGGTTAGCCGAAAATCAAAGTTTATCCGGTCCCTGAAAAATTCGCTTTTTATGAATCGACAATAATCCAGAAAGTGGATCTATTTCATTTTTTTTCTCTTTTAAGAAAAGGAAAATCTTATTTCCCGGATCATTGTACATTTCAATTTGAATTAGGCATTCTGTGTCCAACTCTAAGCAGTCCTTACCTACATATGCATCTGATCATATATGTATTATCTATTCCAACAAATAATACAAAAGAACGAGGTTTGGATGCGCTTCTGTCCTTAAAGAGAGTTCGCCAAGGGTGAGAACGAGAATCGAATCGATTGAATCACAAAGATCTATTTACTTATATAGAAGAAGAATCGAAAAAGGAGTTGATGGTTCATGTAGAAGTGGAAGGGTCAGTCGCCTTTTATGAAGTCTGGGCTTTCGAGATCGAATTGTAGCCAAAGTCTTTTTCCAGGTTTAGAAAGACTGGTTCGAAAGGACCAGGAAAGATCAGTTATTCGCTCTTCTTCAAGGAGTGAGGGAGCAAAAGAGAGTAATGACATTGTACCGTACCCCTACCCTAGAAAGGTTAATATGATTAGCTTGCTTGAACGAATCCGCTCTCTTTGCTGTGAACAAGAGGAAGCTCTGCAGATGAAGCAGGCGACGGGTAAATGCTTTTTTTGAGTTCATACCAGCATCCAGGGAAAGGATTTTTGCTCACCCCGTGAAAGGCGCATGGGTTGACTTTATTTCTTTCTATGAGTTAGCAGGTGAGAAGGAAATACTAGTTCTTAGAAATCCAGCTGACATTGAACTTAAACTAGCTGCTGCCATTGAAAGAGAACAGAGCTCCGTGACTTCCGGGCTTAGCTCTTTTCCGGTGCAGATGAATAAACCAGTATTTTCTCTTTCAGTTGCTGCTACGGGGAAAGACGTTTCATTTGCTTTGGTAGTCTCGTAAGTATTATAAATAAGAAGATTCCCGTGAGAGGGGTAATTTAGCTCGAACAAAGTGAGAGGGCTGAAAAGGAAGCTCGACCTAGAGGGAGAGGGGTAGACCTTCACGGTGCTTGCATTGTCTATCGAAAAAACTTGGTAAATGAATGAGAATTAGCAACAAGTCCACTCCTGAAGGAAGTCGGAGCACGGTATCCCATCGATTCTTCTCTCCTTTTCCAACTTCAAGGGAGCTTAAAATAGTAGCCTAGGAATCCAGAAAACTTCAAATCAAGAGGTCATACTCCGCCAACTACGCTTGGTTAAAGCTTTATCCCGGGTTGTTTCATTTGCTTTCAAGTATAGTGGAATCACTATGATAGCTTTGCTCGGGATCACAAAACACTATTCTATTAGGTCACGAACTCGTGCCCCATTCTCTCTGACCGAGGCGCTAGATCTTCTATCTATTCGACTGACCCTAAAGCTAGGAAGACTTCCCTACCTTCGACTGAGAGTGTCTTCGCCTATAAACTCTTCTTGCGTACTTTACTTATAGGTTTGACGCCCATTTCCTCTAGGCTAGTTCATTCCCAGAAAAGAAAACTAGTTTAATTAGCGAGGATCCTTAAGAAAGCGGGTGCCATTCTGTCAGCTTCGTCCCAATGGATATCTCTTCTCTCAAAGAGCAACCTAAGGAATCTCTATTTCCACATGAGGTTTGAAGGATAAGGTCTTCTGAAAACCTTTTGAAGTGGGCAAACCAAGTCAAAGAAAGAAGCAACTCTCCCAGGACCGGAGAAGCTCAATTTTAAAGGTTAGTGTTTAGTTCTGACTAGTACTGCCGAGGAGCGATTCCTCTGAATGGAAAGTATGAGTTCAACTGCCCTTCCTTCGGAGAATGGATTCAGGGAGTGAGGAGACAGAAAGAATATTTTCATACCTTAAACCTATAGCTATCAACAGTCCGCACCTTTGGTTTTGTCAACACTGAGAAGCGAAGAGCTCAAGGTCAGGCAAGGCAAGAGGCTATGGAATAGTTGCCTCAAAATAAGGGGTTATATATGATTTTACATTTATAGACAACTTTACAGATTTCTTTATGGATCTTTGAGAATTTATTTTAATTTCCCTGAGATCGTGGAGAAGACATGTCCAGTCCAATAAATTTCAATCCCTTATCTCTCGGCTCGGAAGGGCACCAACGGTCGTGTTATCATACAGGATAGCTGAGATAAAAGCTATGTTATTATGCGTGGAGCCTTTTAGAAAAGCCCTTGCTTTCTTATATTGTCTAATTGAAGTGAAGTAATGTACCTATACCCGAGAGTAGCAGAAAGCAAAAAAAATCTCTTGTACTGGATAGTTTTCCCCCTAAGGCATCCATAGGCCCTTAAAACGCGACTTCATATTCTTGTAGGGGTCGAGTCATTTGCCTTCAATCCTGCCTTTTGAGGAAGAGGCCGCTAAGGAAGGTCTTCTAACCATAATGCCTCCATGGACGGGCGGCGTGCTCCATTCTTAGTATTGCACAGTCAGTCCCGCATGAGTAGAGGCGCGCAGGCAAGCGAATAGAAAAGTAGTCTTTCTCCGCGGCAAGCATATTCAAGTATCGAACAGCCCGAGGAGTAGGCTTCCCGATGCTGAACTCTATTCCTTAGGTTCGGAGGTTCATAGGTTCGTAGGAGGAGCCTTATGTCTACGGCCCTTCTTTCTAAAAAGTGGAGTTTTGACTGACTCTCTGTGCCTATGTGTGAAAACGAGTATGTGAACAGAACATCTTTTAAACATCAAGATGAAATAAGCCGTGGGGCCGGCAAACAGAACTAAGAGCTGCTCAAGGCACCACCAGCCGTTGGCACAATGATCAGGTCAAGCAAAGCGATATTATTTGAAATTCATTTTTGAAGCCCTAGGTACCAAGCAATCCATTTAGATCTATTTCAGTTGCCAATGAAATTGAATATGGGGAACTCTCCGTCTAAGTGGTTAATCCAATGAGTCAATTCTCAATACGATGCTACTATCCGTTCGATGATCCCAGTAAGTGATGCTATGTGCTCTTATCTGTCTGTTCTAACTGCAGGTAGTGCCCCCCATCTTTCTTCTGGGGTTTGCTTACGAAAGGGTCTTAGACCTCAGCTTGGGAAAAGCATAGTTTAGGTAATTGATCTACGTGAGACCTTCCATTGATCTAGGGAGCCTGGTGTAGTTTCTTTCCCAAAGAACTCTTTTTCAATCCATATGGCCAAAAAAGGCTATCTACCCCCATTTTACCAGCAAACCCTTTCTTTTAGTCGGGCAAGGACTCTCGGTTAGTTGTTTTTTTTGTTCTTTGGTCATTTCCGGTAACCTGGTAGATCTACTGAACCTTTTCCAGAAGGGAGTTTTGAAGGGCTGCGAAACTGGTAACCTTAGCCCAGAACTCGATCTACTGCCCCCTCAAGGTTAGGGGCACTCAAAAGCGCTGTTGCCAACGGTGCAATCTATGGTGCCTCCAAGGCATCCAGCCGATCCTTACCCTTCCAAGTGATAAAAAGTACACCACACTTATTGATCAGCTTTGCTCACGAATTCATATTCGACGAATCCTATATTTATTGGGGAAGGTTTTGATTCTTTGCTCAACTTGGATCGGGATTGAAAACTCTCCGAAAGGGGGAAGTCACAAACGAATCATCTGACGGCTGATGAAGAGTTTTCTGAGCCAGGATCACATCCTTTGAGGATGCAAATTGAATTACAGAAAGAAGGGTTCTATTCTATGAAGTGTTCCCTAGCTGGAGGGTTTTGCACCAAGAATGAATGAATGAAATAGTGGAGTCTTAATAAGAGTAAGGATCGAACACCCGATTCCTATAACAAACGATTCTATGAAAAGAGGTTGAAAATCGCATTTTGTGAAATCTTTCTTCCCGGTGAAGCGCCTTGGAATCTCGTTGAGAAGTATGACAATGGGGTACGACCTCTTGTGAAATCGGTTGTTCAAGCTCTTTCCTACCCTTTTCTCATTTTTATTTCACTCACCGGGCTGACCTCGTTGAATGGTTTCACACGTGACAGGAATATCTATTTTGATACAAGGAACTGGCAATAGAATAAAAATGGAGTTTGAGGCTATCCTGAGATGCCCCTATTCTCAGATCTCTACTAGCGAGCCTGAAGCATGACTTCAAGAGCTCGAAGCACAGGAAAGGCAGAAGCGTCGGCTAGTCAGTCACGGACTACTTGACTTCCTTATGATGATTCAATGTTAATGACCTCATTCAATCTTTTTTTTATACTCATGCCTCCCATCGCGCTCCGCCGATTGTTGTGCTCGTGTCAACCAAGCCCTCAAGTGCCGTAAATTAGCCTTGGGGACATTGGGTTTGTTGGCATTATAGGCAGCTTTGCTGGCGAAGCGGTCAATAATCATTTCGACCATCTCACTTGGTGATGGATGTTCACCCAAGTTGTGGTGTCACAACCTTCGAACTAGGCGTGCCTTCTCCGATTCAATCAGGGGGCTAATCTGTTCGGCCAAGCTATCTTTTTGTTCTTTAATCTTGGCCAATTCAAGTTGATCCAAGGTTCTTTCGATCTCGGACCGATCCCCTGGCTCTTCTTCAGCCGCGGGAAGGCTTGGTTCTGTCGAAGAGCTATCACCCCCTACAACGCCCTCACCTAATCCTGAGCTAGAGGCCCCCGCCTAAAGTTCTGACCCTTGCTTCAAGCTCTGCTCTGGGAGAATGGCCCCACCTGATATGATCGACGTCGCATCTCGACCTGTTCATGCTGCGGAGCGAACATCTACTTTGAGGAGAAAGAAATCCTTTCCTAAAGTGAAAGTGAATTCAAGCCGGTACATCATAAATAAAAAGAGAGGCTTCAGTTTCTTGCTTATCTATGGAATATCGCATTGTTACTGGCCTTTCCAAAAATGCATTTTATTGTTAGGAAATAAGGGAGACTGTGACTCTCCCCCTTTATGTGTTCTATATCAAAGTCAAAGAGGGTCTTAACATCTTTCTTAAGGGTTTCTTTCAACGCCTTACAATTTGTTCTCATCAGGAACCTCTGGTGTTGGATGTAGATTTGGAACTTTAGGATGGACTTCACCGCTTTTATTTTAAAGGGAAAGAGGAAGCCCCGGACGTCAACTTCTTGGATGACGACCAAGAAGATATTTCCCAATAGCGGTCCTCCTTTTGTCAAAATTATAGACCAGGCATTTATTCCTCTCCTTCAAGTTCTACTGCACCCTTCGGTCAAGTAAATCAAGCTCACAGAAAAAAGGAAATCTTTTACACCGATGTATCGTACTCTCTCAACCAGGTCATCATAAGAAAATACTAAAAAATCATTCCAAAGTGAGAGAAGGAGGGAAGGCGCGCTACAACTAACATAACAGCCAGCTGAAAAACATTAGCTGGCTAGGCTAGCGCGCAATGGCTTTCTCTGATAGGTGCTTGCTTCTTTAAGCTACGCCCAACCTATACAAGGTGCTACTCGCTTTCTCTCAGCCACTAGTGGCTTATGTAGTGGTCGGCATTCCTACGTGCTCCTCCTTGCCCTCCTACTTAAGAACCCAAAGGTCACCTTTGGATGTTGTCGTGACACTTTGGTTACGAAGGTTACCGCGGTCTAGGTTTATGGATGGATTCAGTCAGCGAAAGTTCCTCCAACTCAATCAATATCAACAAGATGTCGTGAACGCTTAGGCTTGGTTTATTTTGTCATAAAAAAAAGTTGGTTTCGTGGGTTCATTAATTAGTACACCTCCGGTGCTGGTAAGGCCGGGACCGTGGTCATCCGTCTCTAGTTTGCCGGCCGATAAGATCTCTGAGATTGACAAGCCAGCTGGGTTGGTTTGGCTATTCTTTTCTATTGAAAAGGAGTCAGGTGTCTGTGCGAGTCACCTTCTTCTAGGCTCCGCTGGATGACACGGCATTTTCGTTAAAATATATATAGGCCGGCCATACTTGTCATGGTTCCCAAGGATCCAATATGACCACTTAGGTCTACGTTGCCACGATATTGTTCTATGGAAGCGGTCGGTTTAGAAGTTCGTCCCGGTTTTTTTAGTGTCGTAGGGGAGGGATTGACCTTTCTAATGCATATTCAGTCGTACCGGCATGGCCCCACTGATTTGTTTTCGATCGGAGCATCAAGCAGCGCAACCCGGTTCTACCTGACTAAGCCCGTGCTCCTCCAAGGAGAGAGTTTGCTTTACCCAACTCCCTTTTTGATAAGAAGGCAGAAATCCCCGACCCGACACTTGTTAGTTTCGAATGAAGAATGAAAACCTAGCAAGCACCTACTCCTATCAAAAAGTAAGACTTTACTAAACAAGCAAGAAAGGCTCTTTCTA